>BMAO01037363.1:0-75261 GCA_019973975.1 Trichonephila clavata
CCTACATAATACTTTGATTTAAAAAAAAATAAAAATCATATAAGTGAGATCAAGAAATATTAAAAAGTGTCGTCAATTGTGCTAATTTGTTTTATTCTAAAGTAAACCAACAACTATACATCCGAGAATTGAATCCTGCAGTACCGAGATTTTAAGAAATTCCTCTCTACTTAAAACTAGAATGAAAGTTCATTTTGAAAATTTTTTCTTCCAATGGATTTTAGCAACTTATCCTTTGCAGACACGGCGAGTCCACAAACGTGAGAGCCATTTCATGGTGGTAACATTTAGTGGCTGCCGCGTTATGTAATTTGGAAACTTGAATTAAATTTTTTAAAATTCAAATTCTCGACGGATATTAAATATTGCCATGATTTAATTTTTCCGAGAGTACTAGAGCCAAATTGATACTCAAGGGATCTCTTACATGCCACATAATCATATGACATGCGTGGCTACGATTTTCCCTTCCAGAAAATCTATCGACTCCAGCCAGGGTTAAACCTGCAACTTTGGGCTTATGAAGCAGGCATGCTACCTCTAAGCAACCTGTGCCACTTTATTTTGAAAATAATGCGTATTTTTTAGAATACCTTTTTTGAAATAATGAATATCTTCGAACATCAAGCAGTAAGTAATTTTGTCAATGAATTTTCTTACAGGTTCTGAAATTAAGTGGCGTGACTCAATTCTTCTACGGCTGGTCTTACATCCTAGCCTGGATTGGTGTTGGTATGTGTCTCCTCACAGCAATCCTTTTCTTGGGAGCTGCTTGCTGTGTAGTGCATGAGAAGAAAATGGAGCAAGCCAAAAACATGCAGTACCTCATGCCTGTTTATCCAGACAAGAGACAACCTTATGGATACGGTTATGCTTATCCTGGACCTTACTACACACATGGCTCTCAGTACGGTGGTCCATACAGCTATTAAGAGGATCAGACAAATTTTACTTAATAAGTCACACTAAACTCTATTTATCTTGAACTTCTGAAGTTCAGTAACAAGAACTTGGTAGTCTGTGCCAGAACTGGAGTAAAAGATTGTTCCAGAGACATTTTATTATTATTATTAACAAAATACTTGAAAGAATATGCTCAAGCAAAAAAAAAGGAATAGCATAAAATGAGAATTAAAGTAATTTTACTGTGAATGAAGCGAATTTTGGCTTTTTTCCTTTTATTAAGTTATTTTGCAAAATGAAAAAAAAAAATTCACTTGCAAAATGTATTTTTACGATCTGAAAAGTGAATATATAATGTTTTTTACAAAGTGTATGTTCCACTATCAATCTATATGCATTCATTCGATTTATCTGTTAAAAAAATTGCAATGTGTAGCAAATTAGAACAAAATGTGTTAATTGAAGAAAAATAATCAGAAGAGAAATCAAATTTTGAAAGAAAAAAAATACAATTTTTTTTGCTATAAAGAAGTAGTAGTTATTTTGTTTGTGATTAATTTTGAGAGATTTTATAAAATTACATTCTTTCTGAAGTTTTGAGCATAATTTTTTTAATAGTATTCTTATCAGAATTATAAAAAAAAAAAAATTTCTGCTTTAAAATCAATTGACACATAGTACTGTTATGAGAGAAATACAGAAACAAATGTTTCACAGTATATCAATCTAGTTTGATGTTGTTTCTCCCCCTTTTTTATTATATTTTTTTATAATTAGCTATTGTACTCCAAAATAGAGGAAGTAAACAGAAATTATATTTATAAAACACATTTTGCTGTGTATAAAAGCAATTATTTATTCTGTTTTCACAGTAATGAATTTTTGAAACAGAACTGAATGGAGATTTAATTCTGGACAAAAAGACATGGAACAAATATCATCACAATTTTTATTAAAAAAATGTATTTAATATTGTTAGGGTATTTTTTGTCAAATCAGGTATGCATGTATGTGCATTCATTGTATGGGACCAAACGTTATTTTATCACATTGCTAAAAATAAGAACAACATATTTTCAGAAATTTTAGAAGATAATCATGGTTGTACATATGCATGAGCTTGTCTCATTTTTTGTGTGATTTCACATTTAGTAGATCTATTTTTGCTAAAGGAAATTTTTACTTTGCATGTGAATTCACACAAAATTTGCATCTGAAACACATGTACATAAATTATCTTGTAAATGTATGAGTGCCTTTTCGCCAATTTAGAATTTTTAATGCATTTATTATATATTTTTTTAGAATTTCATAAACATTTTATGTAATATATATATTGAAATTAATTTTCTATAAAGATCCAAAATTTATTATATTCATATCTCTGTAAAAGTAAATATTACAAGAGTTATGTTTGCTTTATGTAATGTGAATGAAATTTTTAGTATTAAACTATATTTTAGACATTAAAAAATTTTTAGATGTATTTATTTCATAATATTTTTTAAAAGGTATTAAGTTTTTCCCTCATGGAATGGGAAAAATATAATTAGATTAATATCTTAGAATAAATATATGGTTTCGAGTATCGTCAAGGGAAACAAAGATTGTTTCCTGTCTTGTGAATGTCTTATTTTTTAATAAAAAGATTTTAAATATACTGTTTGAATATTTTCTTACATGCATCAACAGTAAACAAGAATAGATATTACTTAGCCAAATTATTTCTTTCTTAGTATTCAGGAAGCAAACGTGTTACTTCTAATACTCCATCAATGAATTCCTGACACTCACGGACTCACCCATTTGATAAATGTAATCACGTTTTGTGCTGAATTCAAAGCTGACATTACACTTACACAATCCAGGTATAATTTCAAATTTGATTACTGGATTAAGATGTCCAGGTATTAAAATTCTTCAAAAAGGTTTCCAAAGATGAAAAAGTTTATATAAATGTATAAGAAATGAATGGCACTGTTTCAACAGCAGTGTTATATAATTGTATCCAAATATTTCAGGGCAGTTATGTGTATGAGGTAAAGTCCGAGAGGAAAGTTTGTGAAGTCGTATGGGGAGCAAAATAGTTCAGCTTTAGTAATTTTAAAAATAAGTTATTTGTTATTAAAGAGTGGTCGCTATCTTAAATAAAAACAACATCACAGCATCAATAAGTATTTTTAAATCAAGTGAATTTTGTGTACCTATGTGCATTATTATTGTTAATGAATGAGTACTTTTCAAACTAAGTTTCTGTAAAAAGTAAAATTTGACAACAACGATGCACATTAATGGATTCACTGGAAATGTATAATTCCATTTAAAATTTGCAAATTTTGCTTCAACTGTTTTGTATATACAATTTAGTTTCAATGAAACACTTTTTCATTTAAAATAAGCGTTTTAATATCCTCTATCATACAAACAATAAAGGTTCAGTGCTATCAAAGAGGATGCAAAATGAATAAGTTCTGGATTAAGGATTTATTTTCAGAAGTTTAACTATGGTTAAATGTAAAATAGAGAATTCTGTGACAGTAAAATCTTATTTAAAAATTTTAAATAATTTGTATAAAATACCAAAAAAAAAAAAAAATTTATATTTTTCACAAAAAGTTTTAAATTAAAACTGTAGCTCAATTAAATTCTTAAATTGTTGTGCACTTAATTTTAGAAATGTACATGTATGTTGCTCTAAGAGAATTTTTTTTTACAAATATTTTAAGGGAACAAGTCTGAAATCATTCTCTTATTTGATAAGAATTTCCTAAAAGTAGATCATCAGTAATTTTTCTTTAGAAAAAATCATTGAAGAAAACTTGGAAGAGGGTTCTGTAAAATTTTAGATTAAGAACATCCTATGAATAACAATACAATAAGCTGTTTGATTGTTTATAAATGATACACTTCATAATTATGAACCATGGTCAAGTGATGAGGATAGCTCCTTAACTGGTACCCTACTCTGTATTTCTATACTATACCAAACAGAGGATTTTGAACCTTTGACAGTTCCACTGTTTGAGCCATAACAGATTTAATTGCATTCAAACTAAACACAGAATGTGTGAGCCCAACCCCTCTGCTACCACACAGTCACAACACAATAAGCTGCCATTTCAACAATATAAGCATTATAAGAGAAACTGTTAAGCCTTAAGCATACCATATATTTCATTCGAAATCAATTATTCTGGAACATAGCGAGAAATTTTTCTGAGAAAGATAGTTACATATCTTACAAAATTAAGTTCATCTTATGAAGATTTTTCACTATTAGATAACAAATTTAACAGTAAAATCTCATTAAAAACTTTTTTTTTTAAAATTTTTTTTATTAAAAAGCCATAAATAACTTTTAATGAATAACTGCACTAAAAAATTTCATTTTGATTCAATAGCATTTGAATAAATACTTAAAAAGTTATTATAAAGCACTTTTTATTTGTAAAAAAGAAGCCTTTTGACTTTTTTTGAAAGACAATTTGGAGTTAATTTTATATGTATACCCTTTTAAAAATATTAACTGTGAATAACCTTTAATAAAATGCATAAAAAAATAATGCTAATTATTCAATTAAATTGATAATCTTTTTTTTAAATTTAAAACTTTTAACAATAAAAGAAGTAATTATTACTTCAAATCTTAAAAGTTTATAAAGTATATCCTTCACACAGTAACACTCAAATATGGCAGAAGGTCACTCTTTATAAAGGCTATCCTTTGCAGCAAAACTCAAATATAGCAAATGGTCACTCATTGAGATAAATCAAGCTTCAAAATTATAAGATCTGTCATAATAGTTTTTATATAATCTAAACCAAAGTGAAGTCAAACTCAGAATAAAGATCTCATAGTAAATAAGAAAAATGCATGTAAAGTACCTGATTTTAGAAGGCAGGTAGCAGATAGTAAGAATGTTATAGCATAAGATTTCAAAAGGTAGATCAAGTGAATTAATACAGGAGAGTAGAGCTGAATGCCCTGTGAAAGCTGCCTTCAGTGAATTCTGAAATATTAATTTAGCAACTATAGACATATTTAAAGGGGGGGGGAAGCTTTGTTTATTAATCTGAAATCTCGCCTTCCTCTGTTGAAGAAGATGAAATATCTTCTAGCTCAGAAGAGGGTCTGTTAGAAGATGATGAACTTGTTTCCAACTTTGAAGATAAATTTTCCGAAGGTAAAAGATCAGAAGATGGTTTATCTAAAGGAGCTGAAGTTTTTTCCAGCTGAGAAGATGTCTCTGAAGGCATTGAAGCTTTTTCTAATGGTTTGTCTGAAGGGGATGAAGGTTTTTCTGACAGAATTGTCTCTGAAAGTGATGAATCTTTCTCTAACTGAGTACGCAAAGCTCCTTCTAACAGAGAAGATGATCCATCTGAAGAGGATAAAGTTCCTTCTAACTGAGAGGATGATCTTTCTGAAAGTGATGCAGTTTTTTCTAATTGGGGACACAAATCTCCTTCTAATTGAGACGATGGTCTTTCTGAAAGTGATGAAGTTTCTTCTGACTGAGGACACAAAACTTCTTCCGATTGAGAAGATGGTCTATCTGAGGGGGATGAAGTTCTTTCTAACTGAGTAAATGTTTTATTTGAAGTAGATATACTTAAAATTTCAATATCATCATCTTCTGATGATGAAATATCTTCCAACTCAGAAGAGGGTCTTTCTGCTAACATGACAGAGGTTTGAGTTGAAGTTCTTCCTAAATGAGAAAATGGTCTATCTATAGCCAATGGATTTCTTTCTAACTGTGAAGATGATCCATCAAAGGATGATCTGTCTGAAGATGATTCAGATGAAGATGATCTAGATGAAGATGATTCACTTGAAGATATTGTTTCGAGTGGAGAAAATGATCTACCTGGAGGTGAAAGCACTATTTCTGTTGGTGACGGTGATCTGTCAATAGGTGATGGAACTATTTCTATTGGTGAGGATGATCTGTCTAAAGGTGATGGAACTATTTCTATTGGTGATGATGATCCACATGGTGCATTTGAACTTGAAGTACTATTTAATTTAGACGGTGGCTTATCTGATTTACTTCTTTTTGAAGGAGAAAATTGCATGTCTGAAAGCTGTGTAACTTCTCGTTTTTTGTGAGATGATGGCTCAACTGCAGATGAACTTTTTAAAAACAAAGAAGTCGATCTCATTCTTTCTTCACTTTTATATAATTTTAAAATATATGCTTTGATTTCTTTCACTTTGTTTTCAGTCAAGTCAGTGCAAAATCCCTGAAAAATAAGATTAATAAATTAAGAATAATTAGATTAATAAATTAAGTATATCATAAAAATTACTTAAAATTTATTATATAATTTTAGCATTCTAAAAATTTTTAGAAATTTTACAGGGATATTTATATATATATACAGTGGTGGCAAAAAGTCCTGAACACACTCATTTTTTAGCGTAATTTTTGTGTTTGATTTCATTTTTCGTTGTGAAATTATCGCACTATCTTAAATATTGTTATTGATTTTAATGTATTTTTTCATGCAAATTTCAAATCTGTTTGTAGATTTCATCTAAAGTAAATAGTTTCATTGATATGTTGAAAAAACCTTGACAAGAAAGCACAAAGTCACTGTAAGAACCAATGAAATGCTCCGTTATTTCAACATATCAGAGAGCAGTAGCGATAAAGGGTTGAAAGAAAAAGGTGAAACGTGGTTTATTGTATTGAATGCAGTTGTGTGTGCTTGTGGAAAATAATGTATTGAAAGCAATTTGAAGTGCGTTTGTGGAAAATATTGGAATTATGGCTAAATTTTCATATCTGCCTGAGAATAAAAGGTACAAAATAATACATTTGAAGGAAGAAGGTTATTCTATGTGCCAAATTGCTGCTAAAGTACCATGTGGCCTTCCTACTGTTGTGAGAACTCTGAAAAGATTTTCTGAAACAAATTTTATTGTGGACAGGGGGCGATCAGGACGACCAAGAAAAACATCTTTACGTGAAGACAGGTTATTGCACAGAATTTCACTTTCAAACAGAAAGCTTAATTCCTCGCAAATTTTGAAACAATGGACTTTGACATCAAATGTTAGTGTGTGCACAAGAACTGTTACAGGAAGACTGCTGGAAATTGGGTTACAAGGCTGTAAAGTGCGCCCAAAACCATTACTGAATGAATTTCAACGCAAGAGGCGATTGACGAGGGCAAGGGAACATTCATTATGGACTATTAAAGACTGGGAAAAGGTAATATTTAGTGACGAGAGTCAGTTTTGTATTTCTGGCAACAAAAGTAGTGCCTATGTAAGACGACGCACTCATGAGGAATTCAGCCCTCAGTGTCTGAAGCCCACAGTAAAGTACCCGACAAAAGTGATGGTATGGGGTTGCATGTCTTCTCATGGTGTTGGAAGACTTCACATCGTTAGCGGAACTGTGAAAGCCATGGATTACATTGAAATACTACAAAATAAATTGCTACCAACTGCGAGAGATCTTTTTGGGAATCAGTCATGGATTTTACAGGACAATAACGCCCCTTGTCATCGTGCAAAGGTAGTCCAGAAATGGTTGAAAGACCATACTGTGAATAGAATGAACTGGCCAGGACAGTCTCCCGACCTTAATCTGATAGAGAACTTATGGTTTAAAATTGGTTATGAAATTTCAAAGAAAAAACCTTCAAACAAACGTGAATTAATTGAAGCTTTAATATTTTCCTTCAACCATATTGTCACGAAAGATCTTCTTTTGAAATTGGTGCATTCCATGCCAAAAAGATGTAGAGCCGTAATTAAAGCAAACGGCTGGCTCATAAAATATTGATTTTCTAACATGTGACAACAATGTAATTTTCAAAATGCTTATTAAATATACCGTTTTTTGTCAATTTTCGTGTTATTTTTCTTTGCATATTATGTTATTCTATATTGTTTTATTCTGCACATATTTCACATTATTGTGTTCAGGCAGCTTTACTACAAGAAATATTTTAGTCATTAAGAAACTAGTAGTAGATTTGAAATCAGCATAAAAACTACATTAAAATCAATAACAATATTTAAGATAGTGCAATAATTTCACAACGAAAAATGAAGTCAAACACAAAAATTACGCTAAAAAATTAGTGTGTTCAGGACTTTTTGCCACCACTGTATATACACTCCCAAAAGTTAAGCACGAAGATGTAAAATGCAAACAAATCAACAAATACTGCTTTGATTGACACAAAATTTGGCAGTAAAGTAGCATATATATTTATACATAAAACAAAATCAATAATTATATACAGAAATGAAAACAATATTGAATTTTTGTAAGTTATCAGATAATGTCATACTGGAGACTTAAACAGAATTATGTATAAAGTGAAAATAAACAGCATAAAATGAAAAAAAAGGACATTAATAGGGTATGTGATCCCCCTCATCTGTATGCAAAGTTTACACCTTCTGACCATGCTTTCAATTAGGTGGTCAACCACTGCAGAATAAGCAATCGCCATACTTCTTGTAGAGCAGTTTCCAGCTCAATAAGAGTGGCTGGAGGTGGGAAATGTGAAGATACAGCACGGCCGAGAGCATCCCAAAGATTTTCAATGGGATTAAGGTCGAGCGAATATGCTGGCCACGCCATACGCGCAATCCCTTCACTCTCCAGGTAGTCATAGACGATGCCAGCTCTATGGGGACATGCGTTATCGTCCATTAAAACAAAAGTAGGGCCAACTGCTGCAGCGTACAATCTCACAATGGGTTCTAGGACTTCATTTCGATACCAGACAGCCGTCACAGAACCCCGTTTAAAGATGTGCAGGTCGGTGCGGTATCCTAATGAAATCTCTGCCCACACCATAATGCTTCCGCCTCGGAATGCGTGATGTTCAGTGATGTTTTGGGGCTGATGCGTGTTCCTTGTTTACGTCATATCCTTATACGCTTGCCATCTGGCTGCAGAACAAATCTTGACTCATCAGTAAACATGACACTACCCCAGTCAAGTCACAGTCCAATTGCCATGTTCCCGGCATCACTTTAATCGTTCCCCTCTTGATTGGACGGATAGAGGAACACAAACTCGAGGTACGCGGGCATACAGTCCATTCAT
Organism: Trichonephila clavata; assembly: GCA_019973975.1. NCBI lineage: Eukaryota > Metazoa > Arthropoda > Arachnida > Araneae > Nephilidae > Trichonephila > Trichonephila clavata. The sequence continues at coordinate 8,985 of BMAO01037363.1, forward strand.
ATGTAATGTTCGGCGTACAGTAGCTGCAGATATAGCCTTACCAATGGACGCTGTAACCATAGATGTCACACGTATGGAGGTCGCTCTGCGATTCCGCTTGGCTACAATAGCAATATATCGATCTTCCGCGGGGGTCCTTGGGCGACCGCGTACGGGCCTTCGACAACTGTCTGTGTGGTTTGGAATTGTTTCCATAAACGTGAAATTACAGAATGATGAACGCCGAAGAAAAGAGCAACACCTGTGATCCACTGTCCTGATTCAATGCGCTCCACAGCACGGCAGCGCTCAGAATCTTCCATTCGTTTTCTGGAAGTCATAGAAACACGTATGTCTTGAAAACAAATTGTACAAAAGTTTTAAACACCTTCCATCAGCATTTACAATCAACTTCTGTAACCTTTCATAAAGCTGGCTTCTTATAAGACTGTCCTTTTTGCATATTTCTTGACATGAAAGCACGATTGGCTGTTACCTAACATATTTGCATACTTCCATCTACCTCTGCAGCAAATTGCATCCTCTTCAATTCTGATTGGCTGCCGGAAATTAGCATTTTCCTCTCCGTGCTTAACTTTTGGAAGTGAGTGTATATATATATATATGTATTTTTAGAAGCAATAAGGTTATACTTCTGGATTTAACAGCATCTTTATAAAAAAATGCCAACACCAGCATAAAAAAATACATCATTGACACTCTATTTCTTAAAATATATGGAGTCAAACTTGCAAAATACATAACTAAACAAATCAGGGGGAATAAACTCACAAATTATTTTTATCATAATCTAGAAGGAATTGCACAAACAATTTGAATCATTCAAAATAAAATTAGAATTATCCACAATTTTTTCCTATTGGGTTGTATTCTAAGGATCAGCAAAAAATATGAATGACATAGTGGTCTGACTGTATGCATATATGTGTACTAGTGGTGCACTCAAGAGGACTTTCAAGTTATTCATGGGTCCAGACCCACCCCATAGCCCTTGATTTTTTTTTCTAATTGATTATAATCTTATGCATTTTGTACCTAAAATTTAATTAAGTATTTGTTATTAATAATTAATTTTTTTACTGCTTTTTGTTCTTGACAATCGACAAAATAAAAAAAATGTTTGGTGGTGTATTGGGTATGATACAAGAATGGTGGTCTTTCAACCCTGGACACCCCTTAAAAAATTCTTGTGTTTGTCACTGATATGTACATGTAGAACATTAAATCAGAATCTTGAATCTTATGATACAGAATATTAGCCATATTTCATTACGTAACTCAAAGCAATTTATTATTCAAAATAAATAAAAATTAAAAAAAATATTGTAACTTATTTTCATTACTATACTAATAGGTAATAAATATACAAACTGAAAAATGCTTTAATTTATTTCAGAATAAAACAGTTATAAGTATCAATATTTCAATAGTTTTTTTAAACATCCTTAAATTCTACCATGTTCAATTTCAATGCTTTGTTTTTTAAACACTCCTTCTTAAATCAATATAAATACTTTAGAAATTATTAAGGTGGCAACTAAAGATGATGCTAAATTGTACATTAAAACTTTTTTCAGTGGCATAACAGCCCACAGAGGGCCGAGGCTTACTGTGCCCATCTCAGTTTTCATGACCTTGGGCATTGAGGTGCATAAGCAGATATTCCAGTCAGGTGGTCAGTCTGATGCAAAACCCTCAATGTTTAGTTCCCAAGCAAACTTGGTACTCATTTATCGGCCCACTGAAGGAATGAAAAGTTAAATCGACCTTGCCCAGTCCAGGTTTGAGCCTTTGAAAGTACAATACCTTTCACTAAGCCACTGGACACACACACACACACACACACACACACACCACACACACACAACACACACACACACACACACACACACACACACACACTACATAATCAAAATTTCTAGTTTTAAAAGTTCAGACAGATACCCAGTGAAAAAAATAAGGTTATTTATAATTACTGGGTTTTATCAAGCTCTCTTTCTAAATACAAATGAATTAAGAAAAAAAAAAGGCCACACTGAAATAATATCCTCAGTAAGAGTTATTTCATTTCATTGATCACTTAAATGTAACATTGTACCTTTTTTCTGCATGTTAAATAAAAATATGATTTTACCAACAAAATTCAATTTTTACTAGTAAAATTGTAGATGGTAACAATGCTTTTAAGGAACAATTCAGAAATTCTCAAAAACTGCTCCAGACAGCAATAGATCTCCTCACGACTTTAATCTAACAAATAAGCAATAAGTTGATGAGTTAACTTAAATTTTATAATACTCAAATTTTTATTGTAGTTTGTATTTCAAATAAATATTTTTGTAGTCTGAGCATCAATTGCCCTCTTAATAATTAAAAGCAAAAATTTGTATCGTCATTTAATAATAAAAAATTTTAAATGAGAAAAAATCGTTTTATTAAAAAACATACAATTTTTATATTATAGTAAAGAGATCAAAATATTATCCTACCTCATACCATGGTTCAATCACTTCCAAATCTGACAAGAACCCATAAATATGCAATGCAGAATCCATACTAGCTATAGCAATGTGTTCCGGTTTGTAATTCAAGCAGATTTTATTTGTGTAGAAATCAGACATAAAACTAAGGCAAGTCTCGCTCATCATTTCACGAAATCTTTTAATATGATGAGCTCTTGGAAGCAGAAAAGTTAAAAAAGGAACAAAAAACTGGGGGAAAAAAAGAAAACCTTATTACTTACATTTAAAAAGAAATTAAAGGATAGAAAGCAAAAATGACAAAGAGAGATAAAATTACTAATGATTCTTTCAATAATGACAAGTAAAGATAGCACATCCAAATTAAAATTTAATTATTTTTTCCCTTCATTATTTTTAATAAAAAAGATATTTTAATAGAAAATTTTAAATTTTTTCATAAATATTTTGATTAGATGTAAAAAAAAAATATATACATACAAGAAACATAAATACAAAGAAATGTATAAATACATACACATACAAATGAAACATTTGTCAAATAACCATCCAAGGGGATGGATTTAGTTGATATCATATGGTACCAAGCTTACAATATTGATTCAAATTCACATTTTAATCTTAGAAAGTGTACAAAATTGATATTATAACAAAAACTTTTAAAATAATAAAATCCAACATGCAGTGCCATTTAAAATTGAAACATTATTTTTATAGCTTAAAAATTTTATCAAAGAAAAATCAATTAATTAAAATAAAAAAAAATTAAATTAAAGAAAAGGCTCCTACTATAAGCAACAGAACACTTTGTTTAAATGCAAACATCTTAATGCTAAGAATTTTACTGAATGATTTGATTTTGTGAAAAACAAAACTAAAGTTTAAACTATTTAAATTCTTATTATTAGGCAGTCAAATGTAAAAATAGTATAAATTACACTGTCTGTCAAGCATCATAATTTATTGTGTCGGAGGAAAAAGACTAACCTTCATGTTCCTGCAGTGGATAGTCAAAGTATGTTCCAATCATAATGTAAATAGTATCCCCCTTAAATCTTATTCATTAGAGTATAAACAAACTTAAAATTATTAATTTTCATTCCTCTCTGAAATAAGCTCATTTTATGGTAAAAAGGCAAAGTCACTTTTTTAATAATTACTGTATTATAACAGAAATTTTATTTGATAATTTAAATAACTTAATAAAATAAATTTTTTATGTAATAAAAAATTAATCTACATACAAAACATTAAAGCAAAAGTTAAAAAAAATTTGCGAAGTTAATTTTTATCTTTAGAGAAGTTTAAAAAATAATAAAACATAATGCTGATACCTCGTGAGCTATTCTGTATTTAAGGGTGAATTCAAGCATCCTCTGCATAAGAAAAGTCATTGTAATGAATGACTGCCGCAGAACCTTGAATTTCATAGTGTCAGGTGTGACATCATTGAGTGTCTTGTTCACAATGCTATAAATAAAATTAAAAATTCTCATTTTGGAATAACATATACATAGGAGGTACAATAATTTAATCTAAAATGTAGCTGCATGACACAACTTTAAATTCATATATTAAGCGAGTTGGGTGGTGTACCGGCCTTCTGCACCTAAGGTTGCGTGTTCGACCCCGGTTCAAGTCTGTGGATTTTCATGATGCAGAAAATTGACAGCGTCCATGCCGGATGACTATGCAGTGTGAAAAAAAATCCCTTGAGTGTCCATTTGGCTTGGATGCTCTCAGCAACATTAAATTCCTTAGTACAAATTTCGCATCCTCAGAACGTAGAATATTCATTGGGGCACATGATCCTCAGAGCTTAGATGCCTCCCTCTGAGGAGGAAACTGGACGTCAAAATTACTTGCAGCAATTGGTATCACATACATGGTGCCACACTAAAAAGTGATACCAGCTACTGGGGAATGTACTAAATCTGCAAAGGTAGAAATACCAATCTACAGCCCCATTAGAAAAAGAAAAAAAAACTTATCTATTAACAAATAATCCCTGCAAACAAAATTTTAATTTGTGAGAATGCAAACAGATTTTAAAAGCAGTTAAAAATAAGGGATTTTTTTTTCTTTTATGGAAATTATGTTATTTTAATTGATTTTAAAATATGCAATGTATATTATTCAATTTTCAGAAATTAAAACCTTTAAAAGAAATTATGAAGCTGAAATAAATATATGGATTAGAAAATAAACATGAGATAAGTACAGACAATAAGAAGTTAAAGAAATAAGACATTTATAAAAGCACAATGAAGAAGAAATAGATGTTTTACTTAAAAGTGTCCTTTTAAATCAATCAAATGTTTTAAATAAATTTTCACATACAGACCGATGAATGACAAAAATGACTTGGTTATCAAATTTGAAAATTAGACATTGTTAAAGGAAGAGAGATTTGACATTTAATACTCCAATATATCCAAATATTTTTAAAAAATCAGATTAGAATTGTGTTTAAAAAGGGAGAGAAATATAAAATATGAATATTTCGAGATACTTTTTTCTGGATCTTAAATAAAGATTAAATTACAGATTTGTTTCTAATGTTAAATCCTAAAACATAAATCATTCTTTATTTAAAATTTTATTCAGTGAGCTTCAATAATTCCTTACAAAACTATATCTTAAAACAAAGAACATTAAAATTTCATGGGGGCTCATCCTCTCATCATGGAAGAGAAAAAATTTAATCACTGACTTAATCATTAACATAATACAAGATAATTAGAATAAAAACAAATTCCTTACATTGAATTTATTTTCTTGATTAAATTGAATTACATGCAAGTTTAATTTTAATTTTCAGAAACTGAAGTTTTAAAAGTTACTGCAAAAAGAAATATTTTAGAAATAACAAAATTAACAATTACCTAAATACAAACAAAATCTGCAGCACAATTCTTTCCAACTGCATTAGTCTTAATTAATGCCTCTACTTAATAAATTTTTAATTACTGATGTGATCCCAATTTATATTTTTTTCTGACATGCAAACTATATATACATTATATATATATATATACAGTGGAACCATGCTTAATGAGCATAATTTATGCCAAATCTTACCCGTAATATGAAACACTCCTAAGACGAAACAATTTTTTCCATATAAATTAATGTATAGTATAATATATAATGCCCTTTACACTGCCAAAAAAAACCCTCATAAAAGGAGTGTGTGGCTTATAATTGAAACAAAGTCATAAGTTCGATATACGGACTTTTTTGGCGCCTTTTTCGGGCGATTTTGCGCCAGATTCTGGCTACCCTGATCCCCCACCACCGTTTTCACGTTGGGATCCGTGGGCTTTTCATTTTATGGCGGATTTTCCAATCAGAGCAGTTTTTTTGTTTTATGGGGAAAGGAAGGGGGGGGGGTCTATGGGATTTTCTCTGACATCCTTCTTTTCATCTTGGATGTTGGACTGTTCAAACATAGATAATTTCCGGACAAGAATTTGCCTTATTTCCTATTATTTCTCAATACCTATAAAGAACATTTTTTTTATTATAATTATTATTTATTAAAATTGTATTTATTACAGTTTACTTTTAATTAATGATTAGGTTGAATATTCTTTCATTATTAGGTTGTATTTCAATTCTTTTATTATTATTATCTTATTTCTTCCGAAGGGGCAAACCTAATTCCCGTCTACCCTGTGACCCAGCTAAAGGTGTGGAAGGAAAAGAAGGATTATTTAACATGATAATTTCCAATTATTTTATTTATCACTTTAATCGACCCAAACACAATTCAATGCAAAACTATAAATAGGATGATCCAGTGAGTCAACAAAGAGGGGGGACGAGAGTCGTGTTTGGGGAGAATACATTTAACAACCACTTTATAATAATGGTTCTTCCCTAATATTACTTTACACAGTAGATATGTACTTAATGTCCGCTTAACGACTTTAATACTTTAAATATCAATGTAATATGAAGGTGACAATACCTGAACTTAGGAAATCTTCTAATGAATTCAAAAAAAGTATCTATATCTCTTCCTGACTATAATCTTTTACAAGGACTTTTTAACCATTTATGGTAATCTCTTCACCTTGTACCTTTCTTGTCAGCTCTAGTTAACTAAACTTCTAACTTTCTGTTATCTATTCTCTTCACTTCTAACTCACTAACCCCTTTTAACTCGCGAACAAGAACTATATATAATAAACTTAATTTGCATAGCACGTTTTCTTCTTAGGAGAAGATTAATAAATTTTGCTTTATTAATAGGTCGCGTATAGATTCGTCACATTGTTATCTCTTCTTATACCTTGAATCAATAAATGAAACAATTTGGAATTGAAATTCAATTTTTCAGAAAACAAAGGTTAAAAATAATAAAATTTAAACAACTAGTTTATTGTTTAGAATGCATGCCTAATTCCTATAAAAATTTTGTTTTTGCTGATGCTTCAAAATTTGATGAAATTACGATACAACATTATCATTAAATAAACGCGTTTCAACGTATTAGAAAACAGTTTTCCATTCTTTCAAGAATTCTTTTATTGTATCAGAAGTAGGCTTTGTCTCTACTTTATTCTCCATATATAAACTCCTTCACAACAAGCATATGAAACACAAGCAAATCTATAAGCTCTTTGATAGTAAATGGTCCCTTCCTTGAAAATCACCACAGCACTCATGACCATATCCTAAGATTGCCTTGGTGGTTGTCAAGTAATCCTTGTAAATTTCACTCATTCCTTGTTTTCGCCTTTTAGTTTTAGACTGTCTTATTGATTTCCAGTTTATTGGGAATGAGATTAAGTTTAGTTTCCCCTTTTCTGACAATTATAGTTACAAAACCCTTATCAATAAAGGGATGATGTCAAGAATTTAGTCTAATTCAATGCTTGCAAACTAGAATACAGTTTAACAGGGTCAAAATTCAAATGAATTGCTTAGCATCTCCTCCCTTATGATTACTTACTTACATTCCTCACGCCCTTGTGTTTTGGCTTTAGGTTCTTTGGTTCCTAGAGACCCCATGTAACCCATGCCTGATCTGAATCTTTAATACTTCTCACAGACAGAGAAAGAGGTTTTTGCTAAGCATTTACACTTGTTATGCATAATATTCCCCATTGAATGAGTAATTTTTTTGATAATTTGTTTTGCTCATTAAGCAAGGTTCCATTGCGTGTATATATGCTATATTGAAATAAATAATAAATTCAAACAAAAAAAAATAAGCATGACACAAAGGAATTTTAAAAGCATAAGGTACATTATCACAAATTATTGCAGAATATATAAAAAGAATGTATCCTTACTGATAAAAAAGAATTACAATGGTATCGATATCAATATCCTTTTCACCAACTGTACTGCTTAAATATAGAGCTGCAGCTGCAACACCCTAAATAACAATAAAATAAATATTTAAAAATATGAAAAATTATAGAAATTTTATCTATTAACATAAAGTGAAAGAAAATATAAATTTCTTTTCAAAATTACTTTAGATCACAATATTAAACAATTTTAATAAATGAACTGCTCTTTGCAGCATTTTTAAAAGACGCATCTTTCTCGACATTTAAAAATATTTCTTTCATTAAAAATCAAGCCAACGAATTTTCTCATAATTATTTTTAAAGAATTATGCAATGAAAGAATAATTCAATATACTGTTCACTTTTCTCGTATTCTTTATAGTTGTTATTTTAAGTAATTCTTTCTTATTTCTTTTAAAGATATTGAAACTGAAGGAAAAGCAAAAAATGCTTACACAACAATGATGCAAGGAAAACTAATTAAAAATATTTTAGTTTAATATTTTTGAACTGCTTAAGTCATGAGTTTCTTATAATGACTAATGTGTGATAGATTCTTCTTTCAAAATCTAGGAAAAATTTATACTATCATATGTAAAACTGTTGCAAAAATCAGGGCCGTTTTTAACCTCCCCAACGCCCTAGGCACTTCAGATTGTTATGCCCCCCATTTCCAGAGCATCCCAAAACTTCAACAGTTCTAACCTTGCCAATTTTTGTTCGGGTGGTATTTTCCCTAAACTCTTTTCTCTGATTTTGCTCTTTGCGGAATTTTTCCATTATCCACAATCTAGGGCCCCTCCATGTCCTGTACTGGCAGCTGTAAGGAAAGGATAGCGGTATAGTTTGGCCATTCTTGTTTATTTCTTACCTTATGGCATTGTGGACCACCCACCAACTCTTTTGTAAATTAGTGTTCTAAATTAATGAAATCGTTCGCAATTACAGTATAGAGTATACTTTATTGTATGAACTGTTTTCAATTTGTTCATTATCATCTTTTTCATCCCTTATCGCTTTAATATCTTTCACTTTTTGACATCCTTATTCTTTATTAAGTCACTGTCATTGTACTTGTACAACAAATGGGTTTTTCGAGTGATAATTGCAAAATCCATTAATGACATCATTGTAATATCATTTTCAGTTGCATAGCAACATCAAACTGTTAAGCTTTTCTTTTTTGATAGTAGATCTCATTTCAGTCTTTACTCTCTTAAAGGCAGAAATGCTTCTCCCATGTTTCGCTAGGTGGTGGTAATTTAAATTTGTTCTCTCGTTTCTACTTGTGGAGGAATGACAGGCATGGCAGGGACCCAGAGAATGCTACAAACCAACCCATTTCTCCTAGTGTCTAGCCCAGGGTTTGGCAACCAGTAACACGTGGTGCAATTCTCAGTGGCACTCTGCACTACTCTACAAATTTGTCAATTTTTGAGTGGATGGAAGTTGATAAACTTGTAATGTACCTTATTTAACAAACATCTTCAGAGTTATGGACATTCACGGGATTACAAAAAAATCTGAAAGAAAACTCTCAAGATAAATTTACAGCTAATTTGTAAATCATTGAATGCCATTGCTGGAGAGATTTGTTAGAAAAGAGAAAATTACATGTACTCTTCTTTCCACTTTTGGTTCTACATATCTAAGGAAAAAAAAATCTTTCCTCATATGAAAAATATTATGAGTCCTCAAAGAAATTATTTAACAACTGAATACCCAAATCGTGTAAAATTGAAAGTCACAAATTATATCCTTGATATTGTGGTACAAAAGTAGAGCAGTGCAAGCACTGGGTTTGCATTAAAATTTTTATTGATCTTTTTATTTTATAATGATGGAGAATACTCTTATATTTTATGTTGTCTATTTCTTATTAACACCCTTTTATAAGCTTCACTTGTATGTAACGGAATCTTTGAACTCAATTCTTACCTACCTTAAAAGGTGATATTGATTCGAAATTTTGGTCACTTGTCTAATACCGATGACAATACAATACTTTAATAATTTTGTTCCATTGTCTTGATCAGGATCATCAGTATTAACGATTCCGTTTCCCCGCACATGGCGACTCATTTTGGATTCCATTTCCATATTTGGCGACTAAAAGATTAAGTTACAGCTATGTCCGATTAACTATAAAAGGGTGTTTTTTAGTTTTTTTCAAACTATCATTTAATTTAATAAATAAAAATACGTAATATATGTACAAGTTAAAATTTTTTACTTTTGTTTAAGAAATTATTATATTTTATGCTGTTTATCTTTGTGATAAGAAATATCTGTAAATGATGCCAAATTTATATGTAATAAAACAGTATTTATATATCTATATCATTGGCCTCTCTTCTCTAACTCTGTGTGCATTATCGCGGAAATCGAATTGTTTCAAAAATGTCTTACTGTGTGGCATGCTAAATCATATTGGAAGATTTGTTAAGCACATCACACCTAAAAGGGTGCCAATCCCTGGTATATATTATTGTATAAACTGTTTTCAAATTGTTAATGATCATCTTTTTCTTCGCTTATCGTTTTACTACCTTTTACTTTTAGACATTCTTATTCTTTGCTGAGTCATTGTCATTGTACTTGTGCAACAAAAGTTTTCCTCAAGCTTTGATCATTGCAAAATTGTTAATGACATCATTGTAATCAATTTCCACTATAATATCATTTTCCAGTGTTTCATTTCAGTTTCTCTTAAGGGCAGAAAAACTTCTCTTTGCTGTCAGTTTGGCACAGGAAGATTCAAGTAAATTCTCACTGTGATTTCTAAATTTGCGAAGCAGCTTTTCAACTTATTTCTCCTTTGATGTAGAAAGAGATCCTTCTTATTGTTAGTTTTTCCACCTTCACATACATTTTGAAATGTTGATACTCTTGCACAAACTGTTCTTTATCGATGTCTTCGGGGTAGCTTTGAGCCTAGTATTTCGCCTATTTCAACACATCTTCTAGTACCTTTTCATGGAGATTTCTGAATATCTTAATTCTTGTATTTAGAGATAGAAGTTAGTTCGCTGTAATTTTAATATCTTCTCTTTTTTTCAACCTCAAATTTTTTGCTCCCTAGGCATGTTCCTAAGCAGACTTGGCAAAAATATGTCCCCAAAAGAAAATATTTGAATGACAAAGGAGAGATGATAAAATTTAAAATATTGAAGAAATGTATGAGAAGAAGAGGCCTCTATTAATAAAACCCATTTATTATATCAATCCGAAATATTTTATTTTTATATGTTTCAGACATTTATTTAAGCAATTAACTCATTTTTCTCAGTTCAAACATGCAAATTACAAGATGAAATTTTTATGCTGCTAATACAGTATAAAATTATTTCTTATTAGAATTATTGCATTTTTTTATTTATTGGAAAAATACATTACAATGGAAAATTAATTCTCATAGTTCAAAAACATTGAAAGCTCATTTTCAAAGTTGACTCAAGATAATAGGAAGTACTACCAGTCATCAGTATACATCATGGAAATACTCGATATATATATTTTTACGTTGATCAGGGTTCGAGGATTTTATGAAAATTAGTCGTAAACAACAAGACAGTTCTTTAAGAGCGATGGGAATTTATTGTTGAAAATTAATCCTTCACACAGGATCATTAACACAGGATTCAACAGAAAATTAGCAGAATAAATATCAGAAGGATTTTATACCTTCAGCAGCACTTAGACACAATTATCAGTATCTAAAATACACGTATATATAAGCTTATTCACAAGTACAGTCGAGTTAATCACCGTCAAGGCAAGTTTACTAATCACTAGTCAAAACCAGACCGACTCGTTGAGGCGAGTGTCGCCCTATTTATAGCCGTGGCCGAAACTTCAAGAAAGATGCACTCGCGTAATAAATCGTGAAATTAGTGGATTTCTCCACTAATTTCTAGAAGAATCCAGAGGGTCCCCGAACACGCCAAAAGCAACTGGGCTCTATCGCCAATATTTTGCGAAGTTCCAACTGAAACGCCATTATAACGTAAGGGACGGCGATGCTTGTGAATATAACAGTTTTAACATAATATAACAGAGTAATATAAATGCATTACGCATCCAAATATAGATTATTTAACTATTCTACAAAATTCATGATACTGCCCCCTCCTCAAAGACAGCGCGTCCCGGCAGTACAATCCCTGAGTAAGAGGTATCTATTTACAGAAATAAATTATTCTCATAATAATCAATTCTCATAAAAAATATTCAACAGCATATAGAAAGCAAATAAATTCAAAATATATGAAAAAAATACAAACATAAATAACTACACTAAAATAAAACTAAGCAGTTAAAAAAGAAAAATAATTTACATTATTTACAAAATAACTGATGACCATGGTCTGAACTTAAGGATCTTATTCATCTTGGCCAAGATAAGAGGCTAGCCTATAGTAATGGATTAACTCCGGTTTTGTGCGTGGTGATTTCTGTATCCGAATCACAACGTCATTCAGTCTTTTTAGGACTGTGTAAGGACCTTCCCAGTTGGTCTGCAGTTTTGGAGAGAGTCCTTTGCGACGTTTCGGATTCCACAACCTCACTTTGTCACCTTCGTGAAAGTCGTGTCTGGTTGCTCTAGCGTCATATCAGGTTTTCATCTTCTCAGAAGACATGCCAATTCTATCCCTAGCCAAATGATGCATCTCCTCCATCCGTGCCTGGAGTTTCTGGACATACTCCTCAGGCGCTAAAGGAGCATCTGGTGGCCGGCTGAACAGAATATGAGCAGGCAGACGAAGATCGCGTGCGAAGAGCATCTGGGATGGGGAATAGCCGGCGGTCTCGTGAACGGTACTCCTGTAGGCAAGCAGGAAAAGAGGCAGTTTCTTGACCCAGTCCTGCTGATTACTGGATATCAGGAGAGAGGCTGTTCAGGAAGGTCCGATTGAACCTCTTTACCATGCCGTCAGACTGAGGATGTAAAGCTGTAGTCCGGGTTTTGTCAATGCCGAGTATCTTACACAGTCTTTTGCAAACTACAGAATCGAAATTTCTCCCTTGATCGGAGTGCACCTGTAGAGGAACTCCATACCATGACATCCAGTGTTGAACTAGAACATCAACAACAGTCGCAGCCTCTTGGTCGGGAATAGTATAGACTTCAGGCCACTTAGTGAAATAGTCCATGACTCGTGATGATCTCGGCAGTGGGCCTGGGATGTCAAAAGTATTCGTTCGAAAGGCGCTCCCACATTAAACAGCTGCAGTCTTCCTCTTGTACGTTTTCTGGGACCTTTACGAGCAACACAGGGATCACATGTGCGACACCACTTCTCCACGTCAATTCGCATTGTTCTAGTAGAAGCGCTCTCGGACTTTTGCAGGGTCTTCATAACTCCAAAATGATCTCCAGTTGGACTGCCACGGAGTTCCTTGTCTTTGGGAGTATTAATTGCCACTTGAATGTTTTCCCGTCGTCAGACTCCCATTTTCGATACAAGACACCATTCCTTAAATGGAGAGAGTCCCAAAGAGCCCAGTAACGCTTTGTAGTAGGATGGAAAAGGGCAATGTTTTGCCAGCTGGGCCTTTAATCAGATAACTCTTTCAATTCTATTATTGGTTTTATTTCAGGATAAGCCAGTCGATCCTTTCGGACGCTGTCATCATTCCACGGGTTTGATTCCAACGTTGATGGCGTTGTAACTTGGCGGACTATTGGATCGATTACGCCAAATTTCTTTTTGGCTCTCGAGCCGTATTTGCAACTCTCTGGACAGGGCCTTCTCGAAAGGGCATCTGCATTTCCGTGTGCTGATCCTTTTCTGTGGGGAATTTCTACGTCATATTCTTGTAGTCTTTGTATCCACCTGGCAATTTGACCTTCTGGATTTTTAAAATTCAGTAGCCAGGTCAATGATGCATGATCTGTTCGAAGTAGGAACCGTCGACTGTAGAGGTAAGTATGGAATTGCTCCACGGCTTTTACGATAGCAAGCAGTTCCTTCCTAGTCACACAGTAGTTTCTTTCTGGTCTGAACAGACACTTGCTAAAGTAAGCGATGACACGCTCCTGACCATCTATTTCTTGGGACAACACAGCTCTGATGCTCTCATAACTTGCATCTGTGTTCAGAATAAATTGTTTCCCAGTTTCAGGATATACCAGGACTGGAGCAAGTGCATCCTTGAGCTTGTTAAAGGCGTAGTTACAATCATTCGTCCAGATGAATTTCTGTTTTGCCTCGGTCAGCTTATTGAGTGGTCTGGCGATTGTTGAGAAATTTTTCACGAATTTCCGGTAATACGTGCATAAGCCCAAGAAACTCCGGAGCTGGTGAGCATCTGTCGGGCAGTTCCAGTTTTTCCCTGCCGAGATCTTATCCGGGTCTGTACGAACACCTTCCGCCGAAATGATATGTCCGAGATAGGCGACTTTACGCTAGAACAAGTGGCACTTAGATAGACTTAGCTTCATTCAGCTTTTGTAGTACACGTCTGATATTGTTAAGATGTTCTTCGAAGGAACGCCCCACAATGATAATGTCATCAAGGTAGACCAGGCAAGCCTCACATGAAAGTCCTCCGAGAACCGTTTTCATAAGGCACTCGAATGGTGCTGACGCATTACACAAGCCGAAAGGCATAACCTTAAATTGCCACAGTCCTTGTCCCGTGGTGAAGGCAGTCTTCTCTTTATCTTCTGGATGGATTTTTACTTGCCAATAGCCGCTTTTAAGATCTAGGGTAGAAAATCAGCTATTGCCAGCAAGAGTGTGATCTATTCTAGGTAGAGAGTAGCTGTTCTTCTTGAAAACGTCGTTCAACCGACAACAGTCCACACAAAATCTGGTAGAACTGTCTTTATTCTTGATCAGAACGATGGGTGTTAAAGCTTCCAAAAGAAAATCTAAACTAATTTTCTTAGCTTTCAAAAATATTATAAGGACACTATATATAAATCACTTTTTCCACACTTCTAAATCGAAGTAGTTTTAATTAAAAACTCGTGCTACGGTGACTAGCAATTTGAAATAAGAGATAGATCTTTCCAAAAATGTTGTCATCTGAAATTTAAAGTTTGTAATATGTAATTAAAAATAAATAAATAATATATTTTTAACATCCTCCCACCTTCTGATTGTGCACTAGGCAACATCAAAATTGTTTTGGGCTCAAAAATAGTTTATTATGAAGTATTTTAGCCTGCTAAACACGAAAATCACCATAAAAACTTCAAATTAGCTATTGTTTTCAAGAATCAGAACTCTTCCTAATTCATAAATAGCTGTATTTTTACTCATCTTTACTTTCTGTGTATAACCTTAGTGATGTTCATTTGAGCGGGTAGATGGAAGCACTTGCCTCAGGATCGATTTTTTAAAAAATTCAACAGAAGGCATATAGCCTCACCACCTCTTCAGGTATGTTTTGAGAGTAACCTAGAGCGTCAGTAGTGCAAAGAATAGGCAATAGTACACGATTGAAGTGATATTCGCTGTTTTTCGACTTACAACTCAAGGTAAATCAATTCAATTATATTTAGGTTTCAAAGACTGCCCCCTTGTACCATCTACGTCATACCAGAAAGTGTTAAAAATCAGTTTCACTTAAATAGATCACCCAAATTTTTCCATTAAGATCAAAATGCCACGGAACTGTGTTAATAACCTCGAAAACTTTTGCTACGTTTGTGGTGAAATGACTTTTGCAGCCCAGAAGCGAACCATCAGCCCAGTTGTAAAGACAGTTTACTTCCTTTTCTTCGGAGTGAAAATAGGTGAACTGGATAAATGATGGATCCAACACGTATGTTGTAACTTTTGCTCAGTGAGACTTCGAGAGTGGCTGGGTGGGAAAAAACATGCAATGCAGTTTGATGTACCCATGGTTTGGTGTGAGCCAACTAACCATGTCGACAATTGTTATTTCTGTATGGCGCCCTCATAAACATGGGTTGGTCAAGAAAGAGAAAGACCGTTTGCAGTATCCATGCATTCCATCAGCCATTTAACCGGTTCCACACTCAGCTGATACGCCAATTCTTGACCAACCTAAAAAGTATGAGATTGTAAAGGATTATGCTGAAGAATAACAATTCATTAGACCTGGGGCATTCCATGACAAGGATTTCGAGGCAGAAGATTTAAATGAACCCCCATAGACTAAATAAAGCAGAATTGAGTGACCTCGTAAGAGAACTTGACTTGCGAAAGCAAAAGGCAGAGCTTGTGGCATCCAGACTACAACAATGGAGTACTCCTACCAGGCGTCGAGATTACAGAATTCAGGGCTCGTGAAAAGAATCTTCATTTCTTTGAGAAAAAAGAACATCTGATTGCATGTATTGATGTCAACGGCATGATGAATTTTATGAGCATCAGTTAAGACCTAAATAACTGGAGGGTGTTTATAGACACTTCCAAGCTCAGTTTGAAAGCAGTATTACTTGTAGAGTTAATAAAATGCGAGGAACATAAACGGCAGATCTGTGACCTAAAAGTCATTGCTTTACTCAAGGGAATGCAGTTATGCTATACTAAGAACTGCTGCTTTCTGTGTTTGCGGAATAGTAGAGATGAAAAATCGCTCTAATTACAAGACAAATGACCGTCTAGAATTCTGAAATCAGGCGAGAGAAATGTCCCCTCTGCTTCCAACCCTGCACATTAAGCTGGGATTCATAAAGAACTTTCTGAAATCTATGAACAAGGAGGGGAGGTTTTCTAAGAGGCTCAGGTATCGACCTTAGATCGAAATCCCCAAGATTAAGGAAGCCCTCAAACACGCAAATCTTCATGAGCCCTCAAACACGCAAAATCCTGAAGGGCCCCACTTTGGATCAAATTCTGGAAGAGAAAGAGAAAACAGCCTGCTAAGCCGTTATAAGTGTGATGTGAAAATTTCTAGACAGCAGAAAAGATGAGAATTATCAACAGTTGGTGAAAGAACTCCAACAAAAGTTTCATGACCTAGAATGCAATATGTTTCTAAAGATCCATTTTCATTCCCATCTTGATCCCCCCCCCCCTAAAAACTGTAGAACTGTAAGCGATGAACACGGTGAAAGGTTTCATCAAAATATTGCAGCAATGGAACCTATATATCAAAGTCGTTGGGATGAGTCAATTCTCGCAGACTACTGCTTGACAGTTAAAAGGGATACTCGAGCTTCGACATACAAATGCAATTCAAAAGGAAATGTTCACAGGAAATATATTAGTTGGTAATGTTTTGTTCTTCAAATTTACCAATAAATTTATGGATGGGCTGGGGTATATCTTAAAAACAAGAGCTAATAAATAAATTTTATTTATATATTCGTTTTTTTCCAACCCAAAATTAGTAAGAATAGACTATTTAAAACTGGAAACAAACAAAAAGTTGTTTTTTGTAGCCTAGTGTTTTGAATAATAATCAAAACATGAAACTCTATTAGTTAAACTCAATTAAGAGGTTCAGATGATGGCAACGCTGTACAAATCTTCTGAAATTCAAATGTAAAAATAAGAATATATACATGAATGTAAAAATGTTCAATTAATCCTTACGGATTACAAGTTCAATCTTTCGGGCACTTTAATTCTTATAGATCTACGAAATTTCACCTCGCTGCCAGAAGTACAATCCAGACTTTTGGAGATGTCATTTGACTTTTTCACAAATCATCGGGTCTATTGGAGAGGGCAAGTTATCAGAAGATGATATCTCTAATGGATATATCCCTTGAATCGGGCTCAGGAATTCCCGCTATGAAGTTTGTACTCTAACAAGTCGTACTTGTCCGACTTTACCAGGTATGATCTCAGTGATGCGACCCCCTAAAGGCCGTATAATTCTCTTTTTATTATCTGCTCCCACCATAACAATTTCACCTACAGAAACGGTAAAGTTTCTTGATTTTTCATTCCTTCGTTGAATAAGGGCACCTAGATACACGGATCTGAAACGATTTCTTAGATCTTTAAGCACTGCTTGTCTGTACTTGAGTCTCTTGCAAAAATAATTTTCCTCGACAGCTTCTAAACCAGAGCGACTGCATTCATGGATACCTTGCATAAACATCGATGGAGAAATTGGTTTTACAGCTTCCTCTTCACAAATGTAAGTCAGTGGTCTTGAGTTGATAACCCGCTCTCAATCTGTCACAACTGTTGTCATTTCCTCATAATTAAGGCGTGCATGCCCCAACACTCTTTTCAAAAGATCTTTTAAAATTCTAATTAATCTCTCCCACCACCCGCCCCACCAAGCAGCAGTTGGGGGATTAAATTTCTATTCAATAGAGTTAATGGCTTCATATTTTTGTATCTGATTCCAGCTTAATTGTTTTAAATAATTGGCAGCTCCAACAAAATTGGTACCATTATCATAGTAAATAGTGGCACATCTTCCTCTGCGAGCACCAAATTTTCTAAATGCCATTAAGAAAACATCTATCGATGCCGCAGTACCAAGTTCGAAATGGCCTTCTCTGTACACTGCGCAAAGTAAAAATTAAAACCCAGCTTTTGTTGTTCTCTTTAAGAAATAGAGGTCCAGCCATGTCAATTCCAGTTATCTGAAACACAGCAGCATCTTTTACTCTATTTTCTGGCAGGGGAGGACTTATTACTTCTAAGTTCTTTGAAGTATATCTTATTCTGTGACTGTTAATTCACTATGCTTCTTCTCAGTTACATTTTAGCAGTTGTGCTTGAAACGAAGAATCCATGCAACAAGACGAATAATTCTATCATACTTGGAAAAATATCTATTGTACCAGTTTTCAACATCCCCTGCTTCATTATTTGTTAGTACATAACTTGTCTTAGATCTTTCCTTTTTAATCTCTTCTTCATTCCAATCCTGCTGTAAGGAAGACATAACTTTTTGAAATTCAAAAGTACTTTTCATCCACTGTGGGCCCTCCCACCATCTTGAGCAAACTAAACGTTTCGCTTTGCAGCCTCTGGAAGTCAAGTCTGCCGGATTTCAATCACCAGGTACATGTCTCAATGATGTAGGATTGCACAATTTCTTGATCTCTATTCCTAACGAAGACAGACCAATTTTCTTCCCTCAATATCCATGCAAGCACTGTTGTTGAATCACTCCAGTAATACCGTTGTAACATTTCTCCAACCTAAAGCTTCGACAACCGAATACGTCAATCTGGCTCCAATCATAGCTGCTAGAAGTTCCCTTCTTCGTATAGTTGAGCCTCTTAAAGGAGCCACTCGAGATTTTGCAGCTAGAAGAAAGACCTCAATTCGATTATTCTTTTCTAGTCTGAGGAATGTAACGGCAGCATATGTATCTTTACTTCAATCAACAAATGTATGTATAGCGCAGATACTTGAAGCTTCATGAGATATTTGAATATACCTAGGAATCTGTAAATCAGACAAATACTTCAGTTCTTGAAACCACTGCACAAACTCTTTACGAAGTTCACCAGTTAATTCTTCATGCCAACTTGTGCCTAATTTCCATGCCTTTTGTAGCATTATTTTTGGACAAAGCATTACCGGCGAGGTGAAACCAAATGGATCAAATACTTTATGTACTGTAGATAACAAACTTCTTTTAGTTACTTTATTAATATTAATGTCATCCAACCATTTCATGTTAATGCTCAATGTGTCCAATTCCTTATTTCAAATAAGACCTAATACCTGAGTTTCATCCTTTGAATTATTTTCAGTTTCCATACCATTCCCATTTTCTTAGATCAAAATCGCCTTTTGCCATCAAGGTTTTAGAATTGGCAATGAATTCATTTAATTGAGTTTTAGAGTCGACACTTGTAACAACATTATCAACGTAGAAACTTTTCAAAAGTCTTTCCTTGAAAGATTTTTCAAATTCCCATTTTTGAATATGGTACTCAATAACTGAAGCCAAAAGAAAAGGACTACATTTCACCCCAAAACAACTCTTATGTGACGAAAAACTCTTAATTTCTTTTCATCCATCTTTTCCCCCACCACAAGAACCGGAGGAAATCTCTATCCTCCTTATGAATATTTATTTGGAGGAAAGCCTTTCTAATGTCAGCTATAACATCACATTCTCTCTCTGAATCGAAGAAGAATATCTGGTATAAGCTCAATAAGATTAGGACCACATGCCAAGCACTGATTTCAAGATGGATAATTTGCTAATATAGCTGCAGCATCAAACATTGGACGAATGGGAGTAGTGCTGCTACTTAATTTTATCACTGTACGGTGAGGTAAATAATAACCATAACAGCTTACTTCGTTCTTTGGAACTTCTATTATGCCTTCAGCTAACCAGCTTTGAATAATATTTTCATATATATTCATAGTTAAAAGTTTTAAATTTGTGTAGTTGAGCCTTTTCTTCGCCAAACTTAAATTATCGGGCAAAAATGACTTATCGTCAGACCACAGCAAGCAAACTTCATATGGACGCTCTTTATTAATAGTCACCGTTTCTAAAAAATGCTTCTTGGTCTGAAGATCAATTTCGTACTTGGATTTTTTCTCAACAGGATCATTGATTCCTATCAAATCCAGTTTCCAAAGATTTGAGATTTCAGCTTCATTTACAAACAGTGATAAAACTGTCATCGCTAAATTTTCTTCCGAAGGTTCTTCCTGTGGCACCTTACCCATTAAGGTCCATCCTAAATAAGTTTCTAGAGCCACAAGACGTGACGATAAGACTTCTTCTGCCAGTCAATATTTGGCCCATGACGTCAGCTCCAATGAGAATATCGATGAATTCGCAATTGCCACCAATGTCAGTAAGATTAATCTCATTTTCCTCGAACTCTTTTCTCCAGGGACCTTTGAAAACAGGTTTAATATTTTCACAAATTGTAGACTGATCCAGAACTTCAAAATTACAACCAAAATTTCCATACAAATTTCTCAATTTAACTTGATAACAATTGTGCTTGAACTCATTAGTGATAACCCCACCAAAAAGGGAATGCACCATTTTTTTACAGCGAAGAGATGCATAATTCGTCTCTTGAGCTACACTTTTCAAAATATAAGACTTGCGAGATGCATATTCAAAAAGTAACCTCACAATTTTCTGTTTTGTGTCATATCAGTTTAGCTTTCAGAGTTTGAAGAAATATTTTTGGACTGTGTTTATAAAAATTGGTCATATTAACCTCATTCTCTGCGGGTTTCTCCCTTTCCAATACAGACATTTTTTGTGAATCAAGCACATCACACATCGAAGGAAAATATTTTTTAGAACATATCAGAAATATTTAAAACTGCTCGGCATTTCTTAACCGCATGAAATGGAGATAAACATGCAAAACAACATGTTTTTTCTTTGACTTTTTTGTCTTTCCAACAGAGTCATTTTCTGAGCTGTAAAGCAATCTGAACTTGAATGTTTACCCTCACAAAAAATGCAAGCTTTCTTCACATCAATATTTGAAGTACTCGTTAATAAACCCATAGCTGTAGCTACTTTATTTCTCTAATTTTCAGAGCTAAATTACTTCTTTTTCAAGGATTTATACTCCTGGCTCTCTTTCCTAATCCAAAACCAGCTACAGCCAAAGATATCCTTTCTTCTCTTTCAACTTCTTTTTTCAAAAATTGCATTGAATTATTCAACCTTTCTTTTGAATCAGTATTAGTGTTGAAAATATTACTTCGATTCCAAGCTTTTAAAAAATCAGCTGGAAAACAAGATTCAACCATAGGGTACAAAATAGACGCACCTTTATCCGTGGTTACACCTAATGTTTCCAATGCAGGCAAATAAGACTCAAGCTTATCATACAAAGAAGTTAAAAAGAACTTTTCCTTACTTTATACTGAAATGATCAATTTTAGCAATTCCCTAACATATTCCTTCAACTAAAATATCTTCTCTACCAAAGCGCGATTGTAAACTCTCAATAGCTTTTTGATAATTGGCGCCAGTTGGCGGAAAACTTTCTATTACGCGAGAACCAGAAACTTTTGCCTGAATTAAATATTGGAATTTGTCTTCTGGAGCAATATCCTCATCTTTATGAATCTGTTCAAACTGACTCCAAAATGGAAGCCAATCTTTAATAGTATCACCAAATTGTCTAAATTCCAATCTAGGCAACGTAAACTTTCTTTTAGAATTATTTAAATCAGCAGTAGAATTAGAAGAAAATAACTCACCTCCATTTTGACATTGTATTCTCGCCAACTTTAATTTTTTTCCGGCTTCAAGTTTCCTTATTTCAAGTTTAAAAAATTTTTTTTATTCTTTTTAGCTTCTTGCAATTTTCGTTCTGACACAACATTTTTTAAAAATTCTTGCACAAATTCCGGATCGTTCTTGTATTGATTACTATTTAAAATAAGATCCTTCAATTGTGATATTCGATGATATTTCTTCTCCAATTTTAGCAGCAACATATTCCAAATTTTCTTTTTAAAAACCTTTTACTGCTTGAAACATCTTAATTTATCTCAAAGTGTCCCTGTTCAGGCGCCACAAAATGTTAAAGCTTCCAAAAGAAAATCTCAACTAATTTTCTTAGCTTTCAAAAATATTACAAGGACACTATATATAAATCACTTTTTCCACACTTCTAAATAGGAGCAGTTTTAATTAAAAACTCGTGCAACGGTGGCTAGCAATTTGAAATAAAAGAGGTAGATCTTTCCGAAGATCACCGATAAAAAAAACCCTTTACTCTGACATTTATTCTAAACATAAACAATTGAACAGAACAACTCATGTTGCCATTCGCAAAAAAACTAAATAGTAATTGAAAAATAGTAATACAATTTTATTTCTAACGTTGCCATCTAAAATTTAAAGTTTGTAATATGTAATTAAAAATAAATAAATAATATATTTTCAACACCGGGAGATGCACAAGGACATCATTTTTTTGCATGTCCTTGATGAGTTTTTGGACTTCTTGTTTAGCAAACGGTAATCGTCGGAGGTGCTGCTTAATAGGAGGATGCTCTTCCGTATCAATTCGGTGTTGTGTTAGTCTAGTTCGTCCAAAGTCCTCAGAATTTTTCTTGAAAATAGACTTTGAAATTCTGTAATCAGCTCTCCTACAGCACATCTCTGTTTTTCGTCCAAGTCCGTATTCTGTAGTAAATCCTTGACTAGATCGTCTGAAGAAAGGTCTTGGCTATTACACTTTCGGTCTACACATGTGACAGGAGCACAAGCTGCTATTATCTCTCCTTCCTGGATAGTTCTGGTCTTATCACTGATGTTAGCCACTCTCACTGGGATGACTGACTTAGAGATCTACTACCGACGAAGCTATCAGTACTCCTGATTGAGCTATCTGGGTCAGGATAATCAATAAGGCCGAATCGGAATTTTCTATTTTCTGCTACTAAACCGGGTATCATACATTCAGTTCTTGGTGATAAAGATATGTTGGTGTTTGCTATAATTTTCTGGTTGAATTCAAATTGAGTTTGTCAGCCCAAAAGAGTAATGTTTTAAAATTTTGAATGCATATTGCTATTTTCAAAGTCCTGTTTGAAGTTAATAGTTCTTCAGAAAATCCAGTCCCAGGATAAAGGGATCTGTAATATCTGCCGTATGGCGATAGTTTATATTTCCAAACCATAGAGTGATGTTAGCTTTCCCATGCACACAAATCTTGTCACCCGTCACTGTTTGCATGGAAACGCAGGGCGGCGTCTAGATCATTTTAAACTTTTGAATTTCGAACCAAATCTTCTTAGATTATAGACACATTGGTTCCAGTATCAACAACGAGATGTTATTAATTTGTCCTATCGCATAAAGTCCATTGTCACGGCAGTAATCTGGAGAATCTTGTGATGGGGCTTTTCATTATCTGGTGACCACCAGCCTGCGAGATGACCATATTCCAGTTTCGAAGAGATGAGGTTCTCTTCCTTCCTTGCTCTCTCTCTCTCGGGGGCAGTTTTTTCTCAGATGTCCTGTTCAACCGCATCCCCAGCACTTCAAGTTGCATTTCTCTGGGTTCTGACGTCGAGCCATTAAAACTTGGATTTCTTCTCTCAATTTTTCAATGTCGTTTATCTGTAGAGATTCAGAGGGCGCATCTGCAGTCACTCGAGCTCCTTGAATGGAATGGCGGTCTCTCCGACTGGCTTGAGTGGCAGCCTCCACTTTCAGGGCAGATTTCAGATCTTGAATATCTGCTATTCTTATAGCCCTCTGGATTTCTCCATCCTTCAATCCATCTACAAAATACTGCAGAGAAACTATTTCTCGCACATTTGCTGGGTGGTCGGAGAAAGCTGAATTGGCGAGCCTTTCTATTTCGGAGGCATACTACAGCACATTTTCTCCGGTTTTCTGGAGTCTTGTTTTCATCTGCAGGCGTGAGTAGTCTTTGGTGTATTTCTGGCCGAACCGAAGATCTAGAGCATTATAAGAGTTCAAGTTCAGAAGCTCTGTGTCGGAAAGAATCTGCAGTATTTCAGGGGCTTCCCCTCTAAGGGATGCTGTTAGCTGACATGCTTTGACACCCTTCTGTCCATCCATTAGCTTCTGAAATTATTGAAAATTGAGTCTTGTACCCCTCCCAGTTGGTTTTTCCATCATAGGTGGACAGCTTTACTGACACTGGAGAGGCACTGTAGAAGCACAGGCACAAACTTGCTTTCCTTATTCTTGTTCCCTACGGCTAGAAGCTTCTTTTCAAGATCTTATACTCGCTGTAATACAAGGCTAAAATTTCCAGCTACTTCTTCAATTCTTTTTTCAACTTTCTCTATAATCCTTTCTATTTCTTCCTCAACTTTCTTTTCTAATTTCTCTTCAACTACTCCGATATTTTTCATTTTTACAGCTATTCTCTCTTCCACATTATCCATTTTCTTTTCTATAGTATTTCTCAGCTCTTCTTGACCTTTCTTGGTCTCTTCTGCACATTTTCCAGACTTTTCTGCATTTTCTCCTTTGTCTCTTCTTGACTTTTCTCAACATTTCAAATGCTGTTTTGCAAGGCATTGATGCCTTCTAACAGAGCCTTCAGTTGCTTTTCTATAGATCTTGTAATTGGCATAAAATCCCAACTTCTGAAGCCAAACTGTTACGTCGATCGGGGTTCGAGCATTTTATGAAAATCAGTCGTAAACAACAAGACAGTTCTTTAAGAGCGATGGGAATTTATTGTCGAAAATTAGTCCTTCACACAGGATCATTAACACACGATTCAATAGAAAATTCGCAGAATAAATATCAGAAGGATTTTATACCTTCAACAGCACTTAGACACAATTATCAGTATCTAAAATACACGTATATATAAGCTTATTCACAAGTGCATCCGAGTTAATCACGGTCAAGGCAAGTTTACTAATCACTAGTCAAAACCAGACTGACTCGTTGAGGCGAGTATCGCCCTATTTATAACCATGGCCGAAACTTCAAGAAAGATGCACTCGCGTAATAGATCGTGAAATTAGTGGATTTCTTCACTAATTTCTAGAAGAATGCAGAGGGTCCCGAACACGCCAAAAGCAACTGGGCTCTATCGCCAATATTTTGCGAAGTTCCAACTAAAACGCCATTATAACGTAAGGGACGGCGATGCTTGTGAATATAACAGTTTTAACACAATATAACAGAGTAATATAAATGCATTACGCATCCAAATATAGATTATTGACCCTATTCTACAAAATTCGTGATACTGCCCCCTCCTCAAAGACAGAGCGTCCCAGCAGTACAATCCCTGAGTAAGAGGTATCTATTTACAGAAATAAATTATTCTCATAATAATCAATTCTCATAACAAATATTAAACAGCATATAGAAAGCAAATAAATTCAAAATATATGAAAAAATATAAACATAAATAACTACACTAAAATAAAATTAAGAAGTTAAAAAAGAAAAATAATTTACATTATTTACAAAATAACTGGTGACCATGGTCTGAACTTAAGGATCTTATTCATCTTGGCCAAGATAAGGGGCTAGCCTATAGTAATGTATTACCTTCGGTTTTGTGCGTGGTGATTTCTGTATCCGAATCACAACGACATTCAGTCTTTTTAGGACTGTGTAAGGACCTTTCCAGTTGGTCTGCAGTTTTGGAGAGAGTCCTTTGCGACGTTTCGGATTCCACAACCTCATTTTGTCACCTTCGTGAAAGTCGTGTCTGGTTGCTCTAGCGTCATATCAGGTTTTCATCTTCTCAGAAGACATGCCGATTCTTTCCCTAGCCAAATGATGCATTTTCTCCAACCGTGCCTGGAGTTTCTGGACATACTCCTCAGGCGCTAAAGGAGCATCTGGTGGCCGGCTGAACAGAATATGAGCAGGCAGACGAAGATCACGTGCGAAGAGCATCTGGGATAGGGAATAGCCGGCGATCTCGTGAACGGTACTCCTGTAGGCAAGCAGGAAAAGAGGCAGTTTCTTGTCCCAGTCCTGCTGATTACTGGATATCAGGAGAGAGGCTGTTCAGGAAGGTCCGATTGAACCTCTTTACCATGCCGTCAGACTGAGAATGTAAAACTGTAGTCCGGGTTTTGTCAATGCCGAGTATCTTACACAGTCTTTTGCAAACTGCAGAATCGAAATTTCTCCCTTGATCGGAGTGCACCTGTAGAGGAACTCCATATCATGACATCCAGTGTTGAACTAGAACCTCAACAACAGTCGCAGCCTCTTGGCCGGGAATAGCATAGACTTCAGGCCACTTAGTGAAATAGTCCATGACTCGTGATGATCTCGGCAGTGGGCCTAGGATGTGAAAAGTATTCGTTCGAAAGGCGCCCCCACATTAAACAGCTGCAGTCTTCCCAATTGATTCGGATAAACGACGTTCTACTATATAGATTATTTACACTAGTTTACAAAAGTCGTAACAATATACAATACTAGCTGTTACCCGCCGCTTCGCTGGGTATTTCAGGATGTTTTATAAATTTTTGCTGGTTATATATATATGAGTAAATTATTGATATTTAATTCCTGGCATTATGAATTCGATTGTATTGAAAAATATACGCCTCCTCAACGCCACTTGGGGGTCGATTTTCACGAAACATATTTTGTGGCGTATCTCTATTCTATGAGAGAAATCTGCTTACCAAATTTCAAGACTGTGCATCTAATTGTTTAAAAATCGGAATAACTATTTATATCTCCCTTTAACCCCCCGCAACACCCATGGGGGTCATTTTTCCCAAAACCCATTTTGTAGTGGATATTTACTCACATGAAAGAAACATGTCTACCAATTTTCAAGCAGGTTGGTCAAGTAGTTTAAAAATGAAAATATTACGCCCCTTAACCCCCTCCACAACGCCACTTGGGGTTGATTTTCACCAAACTCATTTTGTAGCGGGTCTCTTCTCTAAGAAAGGAATCTGTTTACCCAATATGAAGATTGTTTGTAGAGTAGTTTAAAAATGGAAACAATTACTTATAACGCCTTTCAACCCCTCGTAACGCCCCTTGCGGTTCGAATTTCGCAAAATCCGTTCTTAGTGTATCTCTACTCCATGAAAGGAACATGTCTACTAAATTTCAAGTCTGTAAGTTGAATAGTTCCGGAGATATCGTGATTAGTCAGTCAGTCAGTGAGTGAGTCGATTTTCTCCTTTATATATATAGATATAAATTGTTGATTTCTTAGTCGTAGCATTAAGAATTCGATAGTATTAAAAAATATACTTGTCGTCTCTTGATAAAAAAAAGAAAGGGAAGAACTTATCTAATTTATATTTTCTAAAATTGATGTTTAGAATGATGTTTGCGCTTTCGTAACCCTATAACCAAGTGGATTCCCACAAAACCAATTTTCGGTGGATCTCTACTCTGAAAAATGAACATGCAAGCCAAATTTCAAGTCTAAATCTAACAGGGGAAAAAACTAAACTTTTAATATCCCCCCCCCCCCCGTAATCCCGTTGAGAGTCGTTTTCCAAAATAACCATTCTTAGCGGATTTCAATTCAACAAAAGAAAAATGCAAACCAAATTCCATTATAATAGTACTTGTAGTTCGCAAAAAGGATTTTTTTTTGTCAATACGCTCCAGTAACCGCTTGCTCCCCCAAGAGTTGATTTCCTTCAAATTCCTACTCTACGAAAGGAATCTGCTTACCAAATTTCAAGACTGTACGTTTAATAGTTTAAAAATGGGGATAATTATCTTTAACGCCCCTTGAGCCCTCACAACGCCACTTGGGGATCTGTTTTCACAAAACCCATTTTGTAGGGGAACTGTACTCTATGAAAGGAATCTGCTTACCAAATTTGAAGACTTTGCGTCTAATAAATTAAAAATGGAAAAAAATTACCTATAACGCCCCTTGAGTCCCCGCAAAGCCACTTAGGTTTCGATTTTCACGAAACCCATTTTGTAGCTTATATCTACCTTATAAGAGGAATCCGCTTACCAAATTTCAAGACTGTACGTCTTATAGTTTAAAAATTGGAATAATTATTTATATCTCCCTTAACCCCCCCCCGCAACACCCCTTGGGGTCAATTTTCTCAAAACCCATTTTGTAACGGATATTTACTTCATGAAAGAAACATGCCTACCAATTTTCAAGCTGGTAGGTCAAGTAGTTCAAAAACGAAAATATTTATCTATCACGTCCCTTAATCCCCCGCAACGCCATTTGGGGGCTATTTTCCCCAAACCCATCTTGAGCTGATATCTACACTATGAAAGGAATGTATTTATCAAATATAAAGACTTTGCGTCTCATAGCTTAAAAATGGAAATAATTATCTATAACGGCCCCTAAGCCCCCGCAACGCCACTTGAGGGTCAATTTTCACCGAACTCATTTTGTAGGGGATCTCTACTCTATGAAAGGAATCTGTTTACCTAATTTCAAGATTGTACGTCGAGTAGTTTAAAAATGGAAACAATTATTTATAACACCCCTTAACCCCTCGTAACGCCCCTTGCTATTCGAATTTCGCAAAATCCGTTCTTAGCTGATCTCTACTCCATTAAAGGAACACGTCTACTAAATTTCAAATCTGTAGGTTGAATAGTTCCGGAGATATCGTGATTAGTCAGTCAGTGAGTGAGTCGCTTTTCTCCTTTATATATATAGATTAATCTGATATATACAAATAATGTACTCTTT
Organism: Trichonephila clavata; assembly: GCA_019973975.1. NCBI lineage: Eukaryota > Metazoa > Arthropoda > Arachnida > Araneae > Nephilidae > Trichonephila > Trichonephila clavata. The sequence continues at coordinate 37,796 of BMAO01037363.1, forward strand.
TCATAAAGCTTTTTATGAAATAGATGCCTTTGTTCTACTGAACTCATTGTTATTTTTTTTTACTATTTTTTGACAGCTTTTATATATTTCTACTAAAGTCAGATTTATAAAGCTAACTGAAATGAAATATTTTTTTAAATAATAGAATAGATAAAATTAAACTTTTTTTGGTACTTATGTATTATCTCAACAATCGCCAAAGTTCAAGATCACTCGCCAAGTTGGCAACCCCGATTCCGCAAGCGTTGTATGCACTGAAATGGCAACCATGTGCTTCGTTTCATATAATGTTACCAATAGTTTGTAATAATACATAAATACCCCTTTTTTTACTAAATAAGACATTTCAGAATCAAATGACAAAAACTATACCCTAGGTTTTAATATATGCAATTTTTAATGTTTACATAAAACTTACACTAGCATCATAAAAAACATCACCAGCAGATCTCATGAAATGATGGTATATGACGAGTGCTCTGGTTGTAATTTCAATATTCTGTTTTGTCTTTATTGCTAAAATATAAAAAAAGAAAGAAATATTTTTTAAAAATTTTTTGGTATAGCTTTTATAAATATGAAGTACAAACCTTACATAAAAATGGAAAAACCATACTTTTTTGAAATTCTTTGGATGAAAAAAATGCATCATGAAATCTTAAGCAACTCTGTAGAATATTTTTGTGTTATTTACAGAAAGATTTATGAAGCTGCAAAATATTTTCCTCTGAACAACCTTTGTAAAACATCACAAAATCAAGATCTTAATGCATTTAATAAATATTTCAAAAGCATTGTATTATAGCATTAATGTTAAAATACATTTAAAACAAATTTTCACATAAAAATTTATTAACCACACTTAATTCCCACACAAAAGTTCCACAATTTATGAAATGAAGTTGAAACTAACTTCTCTATAAAAACAAATGGGTACTTATGTAACTGTTATGGTTATGTATGGGTAATGTTGATGAATTTTGCCAAATGAAAAGATATCATTAATTAAATAAATATCATCAAATATTGTTATTCTTCCCATGTTTAAATATTACCGGGATCGATTTCCCCTACTGGCTGTATTTTAAGGTGATGTCTTTTGATATGAAATTGGTCGATGGTATAACATGTCAGTACCAGCAAATGTTACCCAAGCACACACACACAAATAGTTTTCTCTTTCAAATAATTCTATTAAAAAGGAACTAATTTGTTATCAGTTTTCAATGTGTGAAATGTCTTTTTGGCATGGCTTTGAAATCATGCCAAACACGATTTTGTCACCCAATAATTTTCCTAGATTATGGATTAGCACTAAGAACTTGATATGAAAATAATTTAAAAGGATGCCATAATCTTAACAAAAGCTATTAAGAAAAAAATGTACTTACCTTTTTTTGTGGAAAACAAATATCAGGATTTAAAGAAATAGAACATGAGGTATTTAGAAATGATAGGAAAAAAGCAGAAAATAGAATGTGGGGAAAAAAAAGATAGTAGCGTTTGACAATTTTATTTTTCAGGCTGAAAAAAGAAATTTCTATCAGGAGAAAAAGAGTGATTGTGGAATGTTGGGAAAGGTTATGAATCAAATTCTTCAAATACATTGAAAATAACTCAAATAAATTTCAATATATCCAAAAATTCCAAGAGTTATAGTAATAAATTTCAACAAACAAGGAACATTTAAAAATACATTAATTAAAATGGAAGTTAAATAAATTGGAAATTTGCTGTTAACTGCAAGTGAAAATAGAATTATGTCTGATAGATTGTAGCCCTGCAAATTTGCACTGTAAGATCCACAATAAAACATATGACCATCAAGTCTCTTATACTGTTTGTAAGCAATTTTCATTTTGCAGCTACACTTTTAACATTTCATGATGTTCGAAATGAACGAAATCTTAATCAACATTATGAGAATTAAAAAAACTCAGAATTCTTAGAAAAACAAATTAAACAGAAATAGCAAATTTGGCAATCCTTTCACCCTTAAAAGTTGAAAGTGGAGTCCTCATTCCTTTAAAGAAGATCCTATTCTTTAAAGAAGATCCTAGTACTCATCAATAATGTCCGAAATATCCATGTTCCAATAAACAGAAGACAAACACTAATTTAGAAAGCACAAAGCATGAAAAGGATTGTTTGTAAGAAAATCAAAAATCATTTAAATTATCATGCATACCACCAGAAAAATAGACTAATAAAAAATTATTATAAGTAGTAATAATGGCAACCACAGAACCAAATGTTATAAATCAAGGTAACCATATTGTAACGTCATCCACCATCTTAGCAAAAGTCAACAACAACTTGGTGCATAGCATACTGACATCAAATTAGTGCATTAATTTTAAGTAATACAATTTCAGAGAATATGGTCCATATTCCTACACGGCGATATTCGGTACTTTTGTATTATACCTTCGACCAATTTTGTTGAATCAAAAAGCATCACCAAAACAAAAGGACCTTGCCAAATGTTATCATCAAACACACAGGCAAGATTATTGCATTTATGCGTACATGGGAAAAGTTTTCCATTATTGGCTGCAAATCCCAGCAATTAGTGATATCTTTTCACTGGGCAAAAAGGGTCGATAGTATATTACAGATAAGTATACTTAATATTATTTTCGTTACATTAATTAAGGCTTTAGTTCCATGATTTCAACAAATAAATTATAAATAAAAGGAATACAAAATATAACTATATTTACAATTATATTTCATAATTATTATTTAGAATGTTTCTGATATTAAGTAATTTAAATCAATATTTATCATGACAATAATATTAATATTTAAGCACAATAATATTAATATTTAAGCACAATAATATGTTTCTGAAACATCTGTTAAAAATTAATAGAATTATCCTCATCCTTAACCGGCTAAAAATAAAAAAAAGAAACGAGCCTTACAGCAGTCGCATATGACGTGTAACATCTGACATGTTATCGTGGTAAATTCGCAATAGCAACTTAAATCCTGAAAAAAATTAATCGAGTATGATTGGAAATAATTTTCTATGGAATAATTATATCTTTAATGAAAATTTTATTTAATTAAAACAATGAGTAATGCAATTTTTTATCAAAAATAATTGTTCTTGTTCAATTTGGGGAAAAGCGGTAATGATAACTAAAATATGACACATATACTTGTGTTTTCAAAGTATTTAAAAACCGTTAAAAAATAGCGTCAATAACAGTACCACTGTTAGTTGTCGAAACATTTTGATTTGTGTTCATTTCGAGCTTGAGTTAATCATTCAAAAAAGCTATGAGTGGCTCGTCTTCTAGCAAACTGAAGTTAACTTTAAAATCACCACACAAAATCATAGGAAGCGAGTGATAGATTTTTTTTAAAAAAAAAGAGCAGAACCTCCTTTGGTATATGGTAAAAGTAAAAAATGCAGGAAATCTTTAATTTTTTTAACCGTTTGATTCGGAGAAATTTATACGACCACCGAAATCACTGTTTGTCCATTTTCAAATAAGCATTTTGCCGCACATATGTCCCCAATATCTTGACTAACAATACCCAGTCCACTTGTTTGACGATAAGTAATATCCATATGTCGAGCCACAACATGTGAGTTGTTCTGTTTACGATAGATCGCAACACCAGCTGCTCTGCGGCCCAGTTGTTTAAATTGTACGCAGCAATCGAAGTCAGGCATCGAAACACGTTCGTCATTGCCTAACCAAGTATCTGCCTAAAGGACTTAGCTTCTCTGATCCTAAAGTGAGAAAACAAATACAAAGATCCCACGGCCTAGACCACAGGGGGTGGGGACGGAGCCCCTCCCGAATAAAGGAGAAAAAATAGAACTTCACTGAATAGTGCACGCTTCCCCAACTTCTTGTTACGCATTTCCGTCCCTTTTCACGAAATCACTCCCACAAATCTCCAGCAATCGAGAGGAAAGATGTTATACATCAAAAAGTGCAATTTCAGTAGACACTTTAAAGCAATAGAATTAATTTTATATGATCGAAGGATATGGGCTCAAGTGTAGTATAGGGAGAGCCCTTTGAATTTGGTGATATTTCTTTGGATTTGGCGATTTTTATATAGAAATTATGATGAGATAACGAATTCATTCTAGCTTCCGGACACCTATCGCTAAGTGAAGTAGCTTGGCAATTGGTTTTGGTCGCCAAACGTAATTGACATCGCCAAGGTCCCCCCCCCATACTACACTGATATTTAAGTCTTTGATTTTCTCTAAAATAAATAAATAAAGCATAAAAAATATCTTTGATTTCTTATCTAAATTTGAACTATGTTCTCGGAAAATGGAAACATACTCAAAATTTTAATAAGCAATATGTTTATTGAATAGTAATCGATAGACTTACCCCCCTCCAACAAGTATTTTATTCCAATTTCCATTTTTAGTGGATAGTTTATAACATAATTACAAGTTTTGTAGGATTTGAAGCAACAAAGGCTGTTATCCAAGTTTAAAACATCATTTTTGTTCAGTTCAGTTCAGATTTTATGGGATATGGAGCAACAATGGCTATTATCCCATCATTTTTGTTTTTCTTATTTACGTTTTCAAATATTGTGAATCACAAAACTTTTAAAGGAATATTGATTGCTTGATTGATAGTTCGAGGAAAATATGTTATAACCAAGTATCGATCCCGCTAGCTCTCGCTTGAGAATTAATGGACTATAATTTTTTAAATTCATTCATTTAGATTATTATTTGTGAGCACTATAGCATGTTAACTGATTGGTTTTTAGATGTTAATTGATTGAAGTAATCTAATTTTTTTTGCTTATTTCTCAAGTTAGAAATTTCATGATGTGTGACTTTACAAAGCATAGTTTTTTGTTAAAATGAAAAGTAGTAAAGTCAACAAGGACCAAAATCCACGATTTTTAATGAAAATGATGCGTTTTTCATGTGATATCGAAGTCGAACTGTAACTGCCCAAATATTTCGAATTTTAAAATGTCAGCCTCCATGTAATTCAATTTACATGTGTTTCGTTTTTCGATTTTCTTCGAATATTGTAGAAAATGGGTATATTATTTGGCAAAAATAAAAAGAAAGAAACTAGAGTTACGGAGCAAGATAAAGCTGTTTTGGTTTGTGATATATTTGTTATTAAAATTTATTTTGACAAATATGTTATATGGTTGTCTACTAATTTATTGAAATTATAGTAAAAGGGAATTTTTTTGAAGTTCTTATTGTTATTTTTCAAAAAACTAAGCAACTGTAAAAATTATTATTTCTAAAGTACTCGTACATACTAATTGTTCTTGAGTGCTTAAAATAGAATTAATTATGGATAAAATTTTAGAAGTATTTATCGTTCATTAAACTTTTTTTTAAAAATATTTAACAGATTTTCTTTATTCTCAAAAACATTACATGTGAAAATTTCATTAATTTTTTTTTTCTTTTTTTGCTTTTATGATTGTATGAGCTTTATATTTAGTTTTCAAACACCATATTAAAATGTTACATGTATGCAATTACAATTTCCACACCTCACAATTTCAATTGCTAGTTATATGTAACATATTCGCTCTTGATTTTGAATAAATGAAAAATCTTTTTTTGTAATTAATTTGTGTTCCTGAAATTTTCAGATTGTTTCTGTTAGCATAATTTTCAATTCAATTGGAACAGTATATTATTTGATTTATAATCTTAGTTTTGTAACTCTTGCTCGTTCTTTTTTTCCTCTCTGTAGGACAGCATGCAAGAGCCACTTTTGTACTTTTATGATTGCAATGTTATTAACAAAACATTTTCTAAGAACAATGGGGACTGTTACTTTTTGTCTCAGCATCGGTCTGTAGATCCTCAGTGTTTAGATAAAAATGTGTAGACTTTTACAACATTGTTAAAAAACATCTATCAACAGAGCTGATCACAAAAGTATCACTCACAGAGTGGAAAGATCATAAAACAAACATTGACAACCTTTAAAAACAAAAAAGAAATCGTAAACTAACTCATTCAGTTTTACCAATCATTAATTTACAAAATGAAGAAAATTCTGTTTCTGTCATTGAAGTATTTTAAAATTAATGTTAATACATTAGATATGTATTCAACTGGAACAATAATATTCTTAGCACTTGTTCAGAGGAAGATTTTAAAAATTACAAGAAACTGAAATGCCTGAATTATTTTCTAAATTAGGTACATTAAAAGTTATCGTAAAAGATGACTTGAGAATGCATGGAAAGAATAATATTCATACTAATACGTCAAAATATAGTAAACAATGTGAACAGCTTAAAACTTCTTTCTGTAGAATTCCCTGTATTTACATCAGATTATATTGACTAGATGTCATTTTATGATTTATTTTTACCAAGTGAAGGAAATAGCATTATTTTAAACAACAGTCAATAATTACAATACTTCAGTAATTTTTGCAAAGTTCATTGACTGATTTTATTTTACTTTGGTCTCTAAAACAACACAAAAGCTGCTGGCTATGGACCTTGTAGTTTTGAACTATGGCCAAGTTATCAGGATAGTACCTAAGTTGATAACTTTCTCCAAATTTCCACACCATACCCACTAGTAGACTTTGAGCCTTGACAGATTTAAGATGCTTGGCAACTCCAGTCACAAGCCTGCAACTATAACCACGTAACTACTGTGGCCACTTAGTGAAAGACAAAACTGCTATTTTGTTACAGTCTATTCAAATTTACAATAAAAATTATTAAAGGCCTTTCATTAAAATTAATACTAGGCTTTTGAGAAAGTGAACATGTTAAATTGAACATGAAAAGTTTTTAACATGTTATATATTCTCTACATTCAACTTTTGATATTTGCTTAGAAAATTAAGAAGTTGCTGTTGACTAAATGGAAAATATTCCAAAATTTTTTTGTGCAGCAAAAGCTTAATTTTTGAAGTAAAATATTTTTCATATAAGCTATTCACAGTCAAGAAAATATCTCTAAATGAAAGAGTAGAGCATAGAATTATATTTAAAGTACTAATAAAATAGACAATTAACAGTTTTGATTTAAGCTCATTTCGGGCGCTGGGCACAGAAGATCTACAGGCCCCCTTGACACTGGCAGATTGAAATTTATAACCAGAAAATTTGGTAAGTCCAGCTTATCCGGGCCCCAAGCGCCCAATTGATGAACCAGCACTGACTATTAAGACAATTTTGTATTAAAATAAATTGTTTCTTTCATGAAATTTACTCTTTGAAGGTTAGTTTAAGGAAATGGTTTTCAAATCATTTGGAAAAATATGGTGAATTTAATATTTAAAGTCTGTATAACAAAGAATTCAAAATTTTTCTCTTTATGTGTTCTCATATAATGATTTTATTTTTTAGTGCCATGTTTCATAATTATTATTATTTGTTGAAAAATGATGTAAAATATGTATAGAAATTTTTGTTATCAATAAATATGAATAAAATTCAGAAAAATACATGTGACAGACATTAAGTACATATTTTTTAACAATACAAAAATTAAAGGATACTTAGAAGAAATATTAAACTTTTTTCACTAGATTTATTAAGAAAGATAATTTTGCAGCTTACAATTAGAAGGAAAAAAATCTTGACATAAAAATATCGTATAACATTTAGTATGTTTGAAGTCTGTATTTTTATATTCCAATTCACAAAATGCTGTTTTATTTATACAATTTAATTTTCTTTTCTTAAAATTTTTTTATTTGTGTTTCAGTGAAAAACATTTTATTCATATTTTAAGCTGTTGAAATTATTTTGTTAAATATTTTTAATAATTTTGTATTGATATTCATTATTTGAATATGTATATTCATAGCTTCAAAAATCACATTATATTAATTTCAACATTATTCAATATAGCAATTGAAGCAACAAAGAGACAAATTGAAACAGTACCAAAAAAGAATACTGAATAATTTAGAAGCAGAAAGAAAAATAGCAAAGCAACTCCTCCAAGATGGTAGAAAAGAGTAAGTACTTTCAAAATACTGAAAAAATATTTAAAATTTTTTGTACTGTTTAAATTGTATGCAACTGTAGAATATTTATGTAGTACCTTCATCACAAATCCCAAGCTGTTTTGCAATACTTTGGTTATAATAAATAAATTCAGTTAATAAATTGTTTTTGTCACAAATGGGATTAAATTGTTTGTGCAAGATTATCTTCATGGATCAATGTTTTTAGAAAGCATGTGTATTAATTATAAACTTTCTTGTATCTTTCTTACGAGAAAATAATATTCCATGAGAGTAAACAAATGTAATTTTATTTATCTATACCCACGTGTTTGCTCATAAAATTTCTGTATCTTCTTGATCTCTTTATAAAAAATGTAGATTAATTTGTTTTCTATCTTTAGTAAAAATTCAATTGGAAATAAATTGTTACCACTTGTGTTAGAAGAATATCTTACTATTTTAAGTGTAACTTAATATTTATAGTCTTGATTTTCCTCTGTTGGTATTAGAGTTGATGATATTCATTTTGAGACTTCATTGTTTGAAATTAAAATTAAACTTCAACTTTTTATAGTGTACTGCATCTTAAAGTAATAAACAATTAAAATAATTTATAACTTGCATAAAAAGTATATTTTGGGTGCTTATGTATCACTTGCTGTCAACCAATTTTGTTAAATTTAAAAACGTTGCCAAATGCAATTGTAGCAGTATCTTCATAAACCAGTAACAGCCTCCAGAGAGTAATGATCACTTTTGTCTAGTGGTTATGTTACATGGCTATGAACACAATCATCACAAGTTTCCTCAGATATGCACCACCACCACTTTGGTGACCTTGGCTGAATTAAGCAAAAAACACAATCTCCTGATCTGTCGTGGTGTCATCTACCCGCAACAAAAGCAATCAAAGTGGTCACACCCACGTGACGCATCAATCAAAAGTCATCAGACTCACTTGAAGCATCAACCGAAGGTCATCAGACTCACTTGAAGCATCAACCGAAGGTCATCAGACTCACTTGAAGCATCAACTGAAGGTCATCAGACTCACTTGAAGCATCTACCAAAGGTCCTCAGACTCACTTGATGCAGCAACCAAAAGTCGTCAGACTCACTTGATGCAGCAACCAAAAGTCGTCAGACTCACTTGATGCAGCAACCAAAAGTCATCAGACTCACTTGATGCAACACCACCAATTAAAACAACAACAACTCACTCGCTCACCATAACAAAATCGTTCACCTATCCTACGACTCACTGGTAGGGGAGTACTGTAGCAGTATCTTCATAATTCGGTAACTGCCTCCGGACAGTAGTGATCACTTTTGTCTAGTAATTATGCTAACATCAAGGGTTCTGTCTTCAGATATGCACCACCACACATTGATACATAGCCAATAGTAGAAACTGTTCGTGCCATGTTCAAACATAGTAATAATAATGACAGTATTTGGCAACATTTAAAAAATTGTTGATGTCGTTTTGTCTGGTGAAATTGGTCAACTGTATAATGTAAAAGTATTGTATTTCAATACTTTTTATAAATTTTGTGTTTTGGCTTATATAAGTTCCATTATGTAATTACCAAACTGAAGCAAATTTGTATTGGCCAGAGAATTAAGTTTTAAAATTTGTTATAAAATTCTATTTCTAAAAAGAAAGATCATTGTTTGTTTTTTTTAAATTAAACTTAGCCAGAATGTATTCTTGTTATTAAATTGTAAAATAAGGGTATTTATGTATTAACTTCACTGCAGCCAAATTGGCGCCTTGCAAATTGCACCTTGATATCAAAACAAAGATTCTGAGTTTTATATGGAAAAAAAAAACAAAGTCAGATTTGGGTTGAAAAAGCCACAATTCGTGTGGTCCCAATTAGGCTGTGGTGACACTAATACATAAGTACCAAATTAAGTAAATATTAATTTTTTTATATTTATAAAATTATTTATAATTTTGGAGACAGTTTCAGAGAGATTTCAATAAAAAGAATTTTAGTTGTAAAAAAAATAAGTGGTTTCTACTATTATATAATTGCATGGATTAAAAATAAAGCATTAGCAAAAAAGCCTTTTTTGCTTATAATTCTGTAACAGTTAATTTTTTCCCCTAAAGCTGTAGCTGCATTTATAAATGTATTGATAAATTACATCATGAAAGGATTTAGAATCATGTATATGTATTTAAATTCAAATTTTAAGTAAATTTTGAATTTATTAAAATTTATTATACAAAGTAATTTTGTATAATAAATTTAAAATAATTGTTACCTACAGAACCAATAATTCTTCCGAAATACCTCAGAGCTTTTAGTTATTTCACATTTCATTCGTAGTTGTATTAGCAGTTTATGAAAAAAAATGACAGTGGGTATCCTAGTGGTTAGAGCATCGGACGCCAGACCGTAAGGCCTGGGTTCGATGCCACCAAATACTCGCCGAGTACAAATGGAGCACGTGCTCGTTAAATCTGTGGGTCCTAATGGTGTCGCCATCTATCATGAGCAAAATCATGCTGTCACCTTGATGGGCTCAAAGCTTAGGCTAATGACAGACGTATCTCTAGCCCGTTGCCATGAGGAATTTCGTGGGCCTTGATCTGACTACGTCAGACAGGTGGCATAAGCAACAACAACAACATGATAAAGAATTGTTAACAAAATAAATTGGCTGTCTTTTATTTGCTAGACTTTAGTGTACTTCCTTCAAGAGACTAGGAAGGCTCTGGTTGGCAAAGAAAATAATCATTATCATCTGAAACATAAGTTTTAATTTCTTCAAATAAAATTTTATCTAATGTAGAAAAAAATACTTGAATTATTTTCATTGTATTTTAAGAAAGTTTTAACTAAAACATTCTGTACTGAGAAGTAGCAACAAAAAGATCAAAATGAATTTTTTCATTATTGTGAAAAGAATGTTTGAATCATATACAGGTATGAAACATTCACATATAAATTGTGAATGTCATTGCTCTATAATTACACCTAACACTTATTTAATTTATTTAAAATTTTATATTTTGTATTATCTATTATTATTCATGGTTTATTTTTTACAAAGTTGTCTCATCTTCATATAATGTTATGTAAATTGCATTAAAGATGTAAAATTTCTTTTATTAAAAAAATTTTCAGTCTTAATCTTTTGAAAAAATGTTTTAATCTGTATAAAATCGTGTTTCTTTAAATGTTGAACATTCATGCAATTTCTTGTTTGAATGTCATACTATAAATTCCAAAATAATTTAACTTATAAAAATTATGCACTTTTTTTTATGTAATGAATGAAAAACAGATCTATATTTTAACATTTTTTTTTCTTTTTTTTCTTATCATAGTTTGTTATCTTTGTTTTATTGAAAAATTTATTTAGTGATCATGTAAATGTTATGCTTGCTGTTGAGTTTTAATAGGAATTCAAGCCACTCAAAGAATAACTGTTATTGTATTTCTCATTACTTTGTTAATGTGAAGTATCTATTCATGTTTAATACTTTCTTTTAGATTTATTCTATTTAAGTCTTAAAATTAATGCTTTTGTTAAAAGAGAAACCTTTTATATAAATATTGCAATATGGAATGTTGTCTGGTTTTTTAATCGAAAACATTTGACAAATTAAAAATATACTGACATTTTGCATGCAATTTTATCTTTTACAGAAAAGCTATACTACTTCTGCGTAAGAAAAGGTTTATGGAACAAATGCTGACTAAAACTGATGGTCAGCTCATAAATTTGGAACAAATGGTATAGGACCTTACAAATTTCTTATTGATTTGTGTTACTGAAAGCAATTGTTTGCAAAAATTCACATAGAGTTTTGTACTAAATATTTTTATACTTTAAATTGATAAAAATTGTATTGTGAAATTAATAGCTATTGTCTAAATTGATCAAATGTACCATTCGCAAATAACATTTTTATGCATTTATTTTTTAAAATATAACCACTCATACTTGTCATACAAATTAATTTTTTAAAAAATGGCAAAATATATACAGCTCAGTTTAGTATATTCTTTATATATTTTTTATATAAAGTTTATTATATTTTTTTCTGTATTTTTCAGCAACTTGCATGATGTTAACCATGAGAAAATATATATGAATATTAAAGATCAGTGGAAATAAAATATAACATGAGTTCGTAAAATTGTTATGTTTATTTCTTAATTTTAAACTACCATTTAAAATTAAATCCCTTGATTTATAAAAATTCATCTGAATTTTTGCATCAGTTTTTAATATGAATTCTCTAAACTATTGTTTTTCTATTTGATTATGCTACAAACTATTATTTTATATTGATGCATTCAGTAAATATCTACTAGTCTAGATTTAAGATGAGTTTTTTATGTCTTTGAAAATGAATGCATTGTTTTGGTGTCAACAATATAAATGTCCATTTTTTCATTTGAAGTAATTTTATATTATTTTTTGAAAAAATTCTCCTTTAATGTTTGTCATTCTTATAAAAACTGTTCAGTGAGTGTGTATTTACTAATCTTCAATTCTTATTTTTCATTTAAGAATTTTATGTAAGGTAATTTTTAGCTCTGCTATATTTCTTTCTTTTTTTAAAAAAAATATAACTGAGTATAATAATTTGTTACAAAATTCTCTTAAAGATAGAAAGTTTATAAAATTAGTTATTGATTATTTATGCTTAGCATTACTTTTGTTTTATAAAATCAAAGATCGATTCAAATTGTTATAAAGGATTTTTATATTCATCTCTGTTATTGTCTAGTTTTTATGTAAATAAGTATATATTATTTGTAACTTGTTTTATATGATATCTTATGTAAATCTTAATTATTTATTCTATATGTAGTGTTGTTCATATTAATTGCTAGATAAATATATATATTTATGAATTTAATTTATTTTTTGAAATTTTTGTTGCAAAATTTTATATTAACTCTCTCTCTTCCTCTCTTTTTTACATTATGCCTATCGAAGTATTGGACCCTTTCTTAATCAATTATTTTTTTGTTTTTTGAAAGTAACTGTAATATATATATAAATTATATCTATTATGATGATTGTAGCCTTTCGTCCCTTCAGTGGGTCGATAAAATGAGCACCAAGTTTGCTTGGGAGCTTAACACTGGAGGTTTCACATCAAACTGACCACCTGACATCTGCTCATTCACTTCAGGGCCCAACATCGTGTATACCGAGTTGGGCACAGTAGGCCTTGGCCCTCATGGGCTGTTGCACCACTGAGTTAAGTTATGATGATTGTAAAAATATTTGTAAGAATTTATAACTGATTTTTTAATTATTTATAGTTATACAAGTATACATTTGTATACATATTTTCTTTTGAATAGATTTTTTAGTTTCTCTTTTTTCCCCTAGTGCCATGATATTGAGTTTGCTCAAATTGAGCGTCAAGTTTTAGAAGGGTTGAAAGTTGGAAATGAATCTTTAAAATCACTGCATGAGGTGAGTATTTTAGCACCAAAAAAGTTATTTTGCTTAAAACTGATTATTTGAAGCATTTAGGTTTTATGAAAAAATTAATATTAAATTATTTGATCTATAAAATTTAGTAATATCATTTCTTTAATTTGACAAGAACTATTTTACTCATAGGTTTGATAATGGGAATGTGATCTTGTTGCAAAATTTTGTATTGTTATTACTATTGATCAGGAGTACTCTACTTTTTTCCCCTGCTGGGCTACATAAGCACGACAACTATTTCATGTGGGTGCAATGTGAGGATTAATGGGGAGGGGGGATATGCTATAAGATCAAGGTAATTTAAAATGTGGAAAATGGCTCAAAATATTAAAACTCATAATTTTGGAATTTTTAAAAAATTATGTTAAACTCTATAAAACTCAACTCACAAAAAATTGGGTTTTTGCATTTTTTACTCAGTTATGGGGGAGTTTTGATTTCCTTTCATTAATGATCTCAAGCCCCTTGTTTGCATTCTACTGTCGTAAAAACAAAGCTGCCAGGTATTTTTTTTCTTTTGGCAAAGCCTCACATTTTTGTTTGAGATATTAATTTATCAAATGCAGGATGGTAGTAAAGCTTTTGTTGAATTTCAGCTGAAATCAGTATTATTTGTTTAAAATTAATTCAGACTTGCTTGTGTATTTTTGTTTCAAACTTATTAAAAAACTTTTTGATTTTACTAAAAAAGATATCTGAATTTATCAAATAGTGCATCGAACACATTAAGAAAACTCTAACAATTTCTGTATCAATTGTTATGTTTTTATCCTCAACAATTCATATATTTTTCAATATATATAATATAACACAAATTTTATAGGATGCTTTTGTTACCTCTACATTTTGTGACATTACCATCAAAAAAATATTTTGTTGCTGTTGCAAAGATTTTTTTAAAAAGGCAATTTATCTTGTCTTGGAAGAGATCCCCAAGAGAGAAAGAGCCATTGAAAGCTTTATGCTTAGGCGTGTAGTGACGATCAAAATTAAATTTTTTAAGTATAACATTTTCACGACAAATCAGACAATCTGTTGATCCATTTTTGTTTTTCTCTACAAAATAGTCAAGATCTCAATAGTCTTGAAACAATATATATTCTTTAGATATTTTTTGCATGGAAGATATGAGGGTTAATTAAAGATTAATTTCACCCATAAAAAGGTCGCTACTCCACTGTTATTTGTTATCACTAATCATTAAAAAGAAAAGTTATCTTGCAATTCATACCAGCATGACATTGATAGCAAAATTGAAATATTTGATTACTTGATTGATAAAATTTCACACAAAATTTTTAATGCATTGTCCTTAAATAATCAAATTTGTTAGTACATCAGGCCATGACTGGGACACTCAGAAATGTCAAGTGGGCCACATGCAGCCTGCGGCCACAGGTTGAGTATCACTGGTATAGATATATGCCCTGCGTTAAATATTTTTGAGAATGATTTTGTTTATTAAAATTCTAAGATAATAGGCTGTTCAATTTTTAAAAAATTTTGGCTTCTGTCGAAAAAGAATTGTAAAAGAAATATCAAGCCAAGTATGCTTACTTTACTAATGCTTAAAACTTGTATGTGTACAACTTTAGGGACCTTTGAAGTAATTAAGTTTTTGCTTCATAAAATGAAAGAATCATTAAAGGGACAGGGCAATGTAGTGATTTCTAAAGTTTTTAAATAGTGAAAAATATCATTTTGTAAGAATAAGTAAATAAAAAAAAATAACAGCTGCCACCTGCCCTTTCCTTTATAGATTATTTAATATTAGTAATTTATATATATATATTAGTGATTTAGGTGTTTCATTACAGAAAACAATATGCTAAAATAAATTTGCTTGAAAAGAGTTCAGTTTATAACATCAGAGAAATTTTGAAGGGAAAAAACAAATTAAAAAGAGCATCATAGTATGTGATATCAGTTTTATTTGCAGAGAAATATATTTAAATGATCCTGATTGGTATATTCATCAAACCTGTATAAATTTCCTTCTGAATTTAACGATATATCTGAAAGTTTTCAGATGCACTATATTCTTTCAATTTAAGGTAGCTTGATTAAGTAAAACAGTCTTTTAACATTGTTTTTGTATAAAAATGTTTATTTCTTAAGTAAAAATACTTGTAATATAACTAACTACAATAAGAAATGCTTGTTGAGTATTATTTTTGCTATTTTATTTTATTGATGTTTAATGCTTGTATTTTTCAGATGCTTTCTATTGAAGATATTGAAAGAATAATGGATGAAACGCATGAGGGTATTGAAAAACAACAGGTAAGTTATTTTTCTTATTCATCATTTTCCCCTTGTCCTGAAAAAAAACTGAAATATAGAAAAGGTAAAATATACTGAAGGTTATTAATTTCATCATTATCTACATAAATGTTTGTGTAACATTTCAGGAAATTGATGAAATTCTTGGTGGTAAATTAACTGATGAAGATGAAGAAGCAGTACTGGATGAATTAGAATCCATCATAGCTGAGAGTCTTCCAACACCTGTGAAAGAGCCCATTGGTGAAGGAGATGAAATGAGTACTGAAGAAGAATTAAACTTACCTGAAATACCTGTAGATGGTAAAATGAATTATATTATTTTAGTGATTTGTATATAATTAATACATTAGTGATGAAAATAAGTGCTTAGCTTTTAAATTAAAACTTTTATTGAAATATCGATATAGTTGAAATTTTTAAGAAGTATTTAATATTGCTAATCTTTTTAAAATTAATTCTTTATACTTTAATTATCTTTGTAGTGAATGATTATTTGTTTCAAATTATGAGCACCAATATCTTTATAATTAATCAGGCAAACTTTTGACATTACAGCTGAGTGAAACTGAAATATTAAATTAATCAGAATATGGAGCTATGATAAACACTGTATATAAACTTTCATTAAATTGGATCTCTAAATCAGGACAATCTCTTAAATCATAATAAATGTTAAGTATGTGTGAAAAGGAAGCTAAAATGTAGTAATCTAAGTAACTCACTCCCCTTTCTCCAATTCTAATACACATCAAGTAATATATTTATTTGAATTCTCTATGTACAATTATTTACCATTCTGTTTTGTCTTGTTTCAAAAACACATGTTCTTTTTACTGTAGTGTTTTAGTTTTGTACCATGTTTCATTATGAATATTTTGTTTAATCCAATTGATCTAGAGCCCCAATTAGTCCAAATCAGGTTCTACTCTATATTGAATAATTTGTATTACTTTTGATTAAATTAGTTTTATAGAAAATTATATTAATTAAATAAAAATTCTGTGAACAATTTCTTTTTTAATTGAATATTTTATGTACAGTGGTAAAAAAAATAGACTTTTGCAATATTTAGCACAACTGAATAAAATTGATTCTACTGTTAATATTGCTTAAAGGAAACCAAATTATGCTTTTTATTATTAGTTTAATTAAATTTGTTAATTTCTAAAAATAATATATAATTTTTTTTGAAGGAATCATAAATGATTCTGATTAGCTTATTTCTCTAAATTTTATTCATATTAAATTGTTAGTTTTAGACATATTCAGGGAAAATTTTTTTTTAATGGGCTCTATTTTAAATAACTTCAACCATCAAAAGGATTAATGTGCAAAATATTTAGCCTATTTTTTTCATTTAGAACCTAAGTTTTTTCCATATTAGTTATTACTTAAAATGCTTTTTATTATATTTTTATATAATATTACTTTTAGTTAATGTTAAATCAAGACTAAATTCGATTTTCATTATTGATTTTTCTGGTTTTGAGTGCCCCTTAGATAGATTACTTATTCAAAATCATGAACTGCCCTTAACACTATCCAATTTGAAATTGTGAGTTGAAATTTTGAATATTTTCCCATAAATGGGAGGTAATTGCCCCCAATTTTTTTAGAATTAGAGAACTATTGACTTGAGGAATTCAAATAATTTAAAATTTTTATATGCTACAATAAACTTTTTTAGCTGATATATATTTAAAAATTCTTATTTTTGAAATAAAATTACATTTTTTTTTCTATTTTTGTTATAGAAAAGTGACTTAACTATTAATAAATGTAAACATCTTGATTGTTGCTATATAGAAAAAAAGTTATCAAATTTTAAAAATTAAAGAAACCACATTTTTATAAAACCCCCATAACTAAAAAAAAAAAAAATTCTTATTAGAATTTTATAAAATTTAAAATATGGGCTAGTTTTATCATAAGAAATCAGTTTTGAGAGGGCTGATGTATTCGGCATTGGGAAAATTGCTTCTCAGAAGGTAATTAAGTTCTCTTTGAGGTTTTAGTAGTATATATAATATCTACTTTATCCAAAATTTCTTATTTTGGTTTGAAATGGTAATTTTTTAATAAAGTTTAATAATTATAGCTGCTTGCTACTATACATTTTAAATTTTGATAAACATTTTTACTTATTTTATTTATTAATTTTTGTATTTTTAGAGCCCAAAGAGAAAGTAAGAAGGAAAGAAGTTCCTCAACTAGTTCCTGCCACATGAAGTTGTAATGCATAGCTTTATTAATCACATGCTCCATTGTTAGGAAAGTTTGAGTTGAAATGTAACTGATTTGAAACTACTGTGATTCATTTCTAAATGTATTTTATAAAATTGTAAAGCCCTTTTTTTAAAAATTAAAATGACAATTAATTTTAAATTAATTATTTACAAGAACTTAATTGTAAAAGAAGAAGTAATTTAAATCAAATCTACTCATACATTTATTTTTCCTTTATTATTTATTTAAGTTGTACTCATTACTGTTCATTTAAAATAGTTTTAAATATTTTGGTCACTTTTTCCCTGGAAATTTTTGGAGTAATGTTTCTTAAAAGTGTTTTTAAAAAACCACTTTATAGATTTTTTTTTTAAATTTCAGAAATTATGAAAAATAGCCCCTTCCGTCTCCTTTTTTCCCCATTCTTTTATTTGTTAAAAACATTTTTTGTTTATTTTTCAAATAAAAATTACATCTGTGGAGGCATCAAGCAACACTGTTAGTAAACTATTTCATTAACTTTTGTTAGAAAATGCACACTATTAAGTAATTTTTATATTTAGTTTTTAATGAAATACTTTTTTTTTGGCAAAAACACAATACAATACAATAAATCCTGGTTTTTATATATATCGTGCATTAAAAGAGATAATGCATTAAATACAACATGGAATGTAAATTGTTTTCTACACTAAATTCTGCATTATATAACATGAAATTTCAATATATGTGTAGTAGCAGTTGATGGTTCCTTTTGAATAGATTTAAACTGTTTATCTGCAGACATATACTCTGAACAACAGAGCAAGAAAATAATTCTTATCTGGGCCAGCTAGTTAACACTAATTTTGTTCCTACCATTTCTTGTTGGAGATGAACTGCTGCATATGCATATGAAATGTCATAGTTTTATATTTATCTTACTGTATTATTTAAAAATAGTACTTTTATCTGAAAACAATTTTTTCAGTTCACTTTGAGAAAAGAGTTATTGCCAGTAAAGTTTTTTGATGACTTCCAAAGAAATTGATAATTAAATTTATTGGGAAAATAATTTGTCAACTTTATTCATTTTATCTATTTTAGCATGGAAGTACAGTTTAAATTAAAAAGTAATTATACTGTTTAATTTTTTGAATAATTAAGCCTATAGTTCTTAATTTTTTAAAATTTATTATGGTATTGTGATTTTTATTTCTGTAATGCTTACAATTCTATATATTTTGAACTATCTTTGTATATGTTTTCTTTTTTTTAAAGCGACTTTCATTTAAAAAATAAATGAGTTATGAAGATGTTACATACTTAAATGATAATAAAAAATACTAAAAATTGTATTATGTTTTAGCTTGGCTTGAATATGTTTGTATTTTGTTTGCTTTTCAATCAATTAATTGAATGTTTTATAAGGATTTGTTTCTTTTAAAATTCGTTTCAATTTTTATTTACTTGTTTTTTATAAAGTATTTTGCATAATTACTTTTCTAATGACATGCTTAAAAATTAGTACTTGGTGCAAAAGAATGTTGAAAGAAAATAAATTAAATAATTGTATATGAAATTTTTTTAAAAAAAAAATTTAGTGTGCAAATTGTATAGTTTTATGTATATTATGTTAGTTATTTCAATTTATTGTTCTAAGTTTTGGAAAATAACTTTACCTTATATGTAAATTTGAAAATATATATTTTCCAAACTTTATCTTCTTAGTTTCACTTTTAATTACAGAATAGTTATATTTTCTTAAAATTTTGCATATAATAACTATAAAATATTTATTTTTGCTTCACTATCAAACGTTTGTGGAACATTTAGATCTAGAACCAGTTTTATGATATATATATATCAATCGAAGATGGTGCTTTTATGAGAAATAGCTTTTTTAAGAAAAATCTATACTTTAAAATGCAAATAAAACATGCATTTCCATATCTGCTCTAAATAAATATGTATATAAATATTTATATGTATATCTTTGAAATTTGGGAATAAAACTTTAATTAATTATTGTTGTTATTTTTCATATAAAATTTAATGTCCTCCAAAACATAAACATTTTATTTAATCCTTCTTGATTCATCTTTGAAATTAATATGAACAAATAATGAATAATTGTTTTACAGCAGAAAATATTTTAAGATTAAAAATATTGTATTCGTTACCAAGATTATGATAAAGGTTTACATATTATTTCTAGACTTCTTTTATGTATATCATGCTTTCTCCACCATTTTTTCTTCTGTTTATCAAGTTAACACTTAATAGGACTTATTAATTTTATTTCTAATATCGAAAGTACCAATCATTACAATTTAATTATATTTTATGTTTCTATAGTAAAAAGTGACTGATTAATATTTCATTTTAATGGGATTATTTACATTTGTATGATATATATAAACACTTTCCTATTTAAAATTTCAAAGAATAATTGAATTAGCAATATTTGTGGAATATAAATGAAAAGTGGAAGATCTGTCTTTTAAGTTTGTTTAAAATAGGGGAAAAAAAACATGTTGGTTTAATATTATGGAATTTCTAGAATTTATTTTAAAGATAATATCTTGCTATATATTATATACACTTTCCATCCCTTGTATGAATACTAATCACGAAGCATTAATTTGATTCTTTGAGTATTTTTTTCTAGCATTTTTTCTCTACTTATCACATTTTTAAAATTATATATTTCTTTTTTTTTTAATACATCCAGTAAATTTTTTAAACAACTAGTTCTATAGGATTTAATTTCCTTTGAATGTTAAATATTTTAAGGACATTTCCATGTGCTATTTTAGATTGGGCAAGTAGCTAATTCTGATGTTTATGTGTATATTGGATGTGTTTTGTCCATTCCTCATTACAGATTTTGCATCTTTTAAGAATCAGTATTACTTTCCTTTGGAATTCTAATAACAAAATACGAAACTATCTATGATTTTTTTTTAAATAGAAAATAACAGTAAAATTTTCTTTTTAAAAAATCCAGTTTATATATATTGCTTAATTTTTCCTATTTTGTTGATAAAAGTTTTTTTTTAACTTATGAAATCAATATTTATTTTGTTATTTGTTTCAAAGAGAACAATGCAAATTTTAATCATTGAGGATGCAACTTAAAGACAAAATTTTTTTTCTCCCCCCCCCCCTATTTTTAATTTTTTATAAAAAATTTGTGAAATTTTTATTTTTACGGAGTAAATACTGCAATACTCCTAATATTAAAATTATTTGTGTTGCAAATGTGAAATACAAGATTTGTGTGTGACAGATAGTTCTGCTAAAATATTTTTAATTGAAAATATAAATTTGCTTGCAAGTTTGTTGCAATATTTTGGTTTTAAAGATAATCGTTTATGATTGAAAACATTCATAATTATAAATATTGCTACACACAGACAGAGAGTACGATTTCTTTTGTAGTGAACATTTTCTCAATGTAATCAGTTTTTTATCGAGAGGTTTCAGAACATATCTTTATAATGTTTCAGAATTATGTTTTCCATCAAAAGTACAATAATTATAGCAAATCGTTTGTAAAAAAAAAAATAAAAACTTTTAAAATGATGGTGGGGAATAAATTAATTGAACAAGCTCTTAAGTTACAGGTTGTGAGATATGAAGCAACAAAGGCTATATTATCCCCTGATTCTAAAGATTCCACGTGAATGTTGCGTTGCCAACCTCTGATGTAAAAGACTACCGAGCTTTTTGTTTCTTCATTCTGAGCATAAGCTATTCTCACTGACGCTCAAATCATTTTGTTTCAGTCAGTCACCAAGCTTTTAGTTGGTTTTGAGTGCTTATTACATCACACTCCGAATGACACTCAAGCGATTCGTAAAAGTCCTAATGATTTTGAACCACATTTCAGTGACAAGGACGACACCCGATGTGGCACTCCACTCTATCATGAGAACTTTAAGCTATTATAGATTTAGAGTGTATGAACTGCTTATACGGTGGGTCTTCTGTAGCCTTAGAGCTTGTACCCGCTTACTGACAACGCCGGTCGCGAGTTTGTGAACCTGCCACAATAGGCAAGTAGAACTGAATCTCAAAATAAGTATGGTATTTTATGCTCTCGATGGGCCTACTCTTTACTCTTATAGGTTTATTGTCTATTATTAACACGCCTCCGTGGTGAATGCTCTTGCGATATT
Source organism: Trichonephila clavata (assembly GCA_019973975.1). Taxonomy (NCBI): domain Eukaryota; kingdom Metazoa; phylum Arthropoda; class Arachnida; order Araneae; family Nephilidae; genus Trichonephila; species Trichonephila clavata. The sequence goes on from BMAO01037363.1 coordinate 59,907, forward strand.
TTTATATTTTCTATCCTATACCTCATTTCATCCTTTCCTTTCTTACATTTAGAATTGTATTTAGTTCATTTTTTTAAAAATAAATTACGAGTATTTGTCATAGCTTAGCCAACATGAATCTTGCTGTTATTTAGTCGATTAAAGCCATTTCTTGGTACATAAGTTAGGAGTGAATATTAACGTCGCACTATTGAGCTATACTCGAGGGCTATTGGCGACGGACCTTGTACTTTTGAATCATGGTCAAGTGACAGCTCCCACCCCTCTCTCCTAACTTCCACACCAATAGGAGGACGTATGAGCCTCGACAGATTTAACGTAGCCCCCTACGCGGCGAGTCTACATCGGTACTAGGATCGAGCTCTTAACGCGCCAACCACGAATCCGTTACCTTGACCACTAGGCTACCGCGGCAACATATAAGTTAGGAGAGAAGATAACTCGGGATAACATTCTCGTCACTGGATCGGGATTCAAAATTATGAGATACGCTCCTTATGAACCTATTTTGCTACCTGAATCAAAATTTATATTTTGATAACTACGTATTTTGCATACTGTACCACGAATATCAATTTATTAAAATTTTCATAATGACAGGGCTGATGGAATAGTCTTGGCTACTGCGTTTTTTAAATGTAATTTAACTCTTAAATACTTTTGGTGAGTAGCGTCTGGCTATTGTTGGCGGTAGTATATATATATATGTAAGGACTCCCTTTCTAGCCTTCTTTAAATTAACTCCTTTAAAATATTTTTAAATTCTTTGGTACAAGACTAATGTGATAATCTTAATCTAATTGCTCGCACGCGTTTGCAACCAATCACGATTCCCGTTAGAAAGGAATCGCACGACTTCACCGCCAGTTTATGGACCCAGAGCGCTGTGTGCTCACGTTCTTTGTCTGCTTTTCAACACCATGTCCTCGTCGCTGCCTGCTTTCGCTTATGTGCTTTTATGTTTTAGTAAGTAGATTGTGAAGGAATTGTTGCAATGGTCCTGATCAGAAATTATAAAAAGTTACAAGTCTCAAGTCTCCTTCAATATGCTACGACTACAACATAAAATGTAAAAAGCAAGAAAAATTCCACGCAGCCCAGGAATTACAACAATATTTTAAAGGGGTTAATTTAAAGAAGGCTAGAGGGAGTCACCACATATATATGGATTTTTTGGTGCAATTCTCCACATCTGTGGGGGTGGGTTGCTATTTTTGTGGGAGAAGGTTGACCTTCGGACAAGGAAAAAGATAGTCCTTTGGTTATGGAGCGCGAAGGCGCAGGACTGAATTTGGTTTAGCCCGACGCACAGGGCTGGATTTTGTTATTTGGGTTCAGTTTCTTGGGTTTTGTGTTTAGCACGGAGGATAGCTCTTGGTTTGATTATATTGAGAAAGGAAATAATTCTGTTGGCAGTTAAGGCGATGCACAGCTTTGAGAAGCATTAAGAAAGTAATTGAGAAAGACATTATACACTGAGAGATGTAATTATTCTCGTCAACTGATTGTGATCAAAAGACGAGTTCTTTTTTTTTTCTTCATATGGCCCCTAGTATTACCATTAGACGAAAATCTATCTACGAACAGATTTTATCATGTAAAAGTTAAATTTGAAAGCTGATATTCAAATAATCACACTGAGGAATATTTTCTTTCTTCAAATTTTCCAGTGATGAAATTGTCGGAATAAAACTTGTACCACTTTCATCCACGGTAATTAATTGGCGAAAAAAATGTAATATTTGTTTTTACGAAATCTCGGAATATTTATACATTCGTAACTCTTGCGTAATATTTTACTGTTTCTGATGCCACCTGATTAAGGCCATGAAATTCATCGTGGCAAGAGACTAGTCTTACGTCCGTCGTTAGCAGCAGTTTTGAGCACTGTACAGGTGATAATACCAGCGATTTGGCTCTCTTCTACTTTCACCAACCTCTCGAGAGGACTTGCGGCTCGACAGATATTTGAAGTGCCCCCATACCTCACACACACACACACACACACAAACACTACATTTACAAACATCCATGCCTTATCCAGGTTTCGAACTCGGACCCTACGGCACAGCAGTCAGGGTCATTAACCACTATACCCAGGGCCGGATCTACGTATGGGCTGCAGCTCAGGGCCCCCGGGTTCTAGGGGCCCCCCATTCCTCGTTGAAGATAACAAACAGAAAAAGATGCTTACAATCAAAATAGTAATAAAATAAAATAAACCAGTAAAAAATACATTTCAAAAAAATAAAATACCCGAAATACCATACCAAATTTATTTTTATTTTCGAGAGCAAGAGCACAATTTACTTTTGTTCTTCTGCCTTACCACCAAATACGTGGAAATTAATAATTAATAGACAGAGGCTCTCTCATAGGACGGTGCCGATGAGCATCGAGCAGATGTACAAGCATAGCGACACTTTTTCTATAGGCATTTATTGTTGTGCAATAGGTGCAAAATCAGGTTTTCTGCCCCTAACTAGATATTACAAAGGATTGAAAAACCGTAACATAACATAAGCTTTGGGCCCACTAGAACCTTGAGGCATCCGCAATGCGGGTTTGCAGGGGTGTACGTTACGCCACTGAGGTGAAAGGAACTTAGCCAAAGAAAACGGAGAAACACAAGCAAATATTAATGAGAAAAATATGCAAGATCTCGATGACCAGCAGCCTTCTAAAAATATATTGTTCAGACAGAGGACATCAGTAATGATTCGACCGAAAAGTGTTGACAAAATGTTGGTTTTGAGTTTAAAAAATAGGTTGACGTGGGCTCGTGGCCTAAATCGCTAAGTTATAATTTTATTGATTGTATCCTTTCACATGTGAAATGAGTTATTTTCAAAATAAAAATCCAAACAATATATATTCTGTTTCGGTAAGAGAATACAAAGGACAAAAGAGATCATTTTCGAATAATCATTTCATTAAAAAACTTAAAAATGGCCAAGTGCTGGGAAGATCTTGGCTATTTTTTTCAACTAGTATTGGTAGTGTTTTTTGTTTGACCTGCAAACTTTTTTCTAAAACAAATTCTCAATACACAACCGACTTCTCTGATAGGAAACACTTAACAAGTTGTTTAGAAAATCAGGAAAATTCCATTGAACATAAAAATTTAGTGTTAGTTTGGTTGACACGAAAAAAAAAGTCTGTTTTACAATGGGCGGGCATGACTATAAGGAAATTCATTTGGGGATGAGACTTTGTGTATTAGTAGTACTCCTTTAGGACAGTGGTCTTCAAACTTTTTCAACTCACGGAACCCCTAGAACTTGAAGGTGCTTTCGTGTAGCCCCTGTTACTTGAAAGTGCTTTCGTGGAACAACTTGAACTAGGAAGTGTTTTCGTGGAACCCAATTCCAAACACATGAGTCGAAGAATATGTCTCAAAGTAATATTTAAAATAGGTCAACATGTTACAGGTACTTCATGTAAAAGCAATTAAAAAAAGTATTTGCATTTATTATTAAAGAAATTCTAATCTGGTTTTGTTAATATAATTTAATAAAAGTCTAGGTCTGTTGAGATTAAGTGCAAGTGCAATCGCATTACTTATATTCTGAATTTAATTTGCTTTTATATTTTGTTTTTGTATCCACTTACGTTGAGAAATATCTTTCACTTAAACCCAATGTTCTGAATGGCATAAAAAGGGTTATAGATGTGAGAGAAATCCTGTATATATATATATTGCTGAGAGAGAATTTGAAACCTAAAATTTAGAAGCTGTTCTTGCTTAAATTCAGATTTTAAGACATCAACTCTGTTAACATGTTGTTCGTTTTCCTTCATTATAAGTGTTGTTTTCCACAAATGTAAGAAGGTGCATTTTCCATTAGAAAACTATTTAGTTTGCAAGACGTGTTCACTAATGATTATAAAATTATCCCGTGAAACCCGAGATAGTAAACAATGGAATATTCACAATCTAGTAGAAAGTATATTTTTTTAAAGTTTAAGCGTTTTATTATTCTTTTATTATTTTATAATAAAAGTTTAAAAGGTGTTGCAAAATGAAGTTATATATAAATAAAATTTTCAGTTTTAATGAATAGGGGGTGCGGGGGGGGGAGACGAGCTTTAGATACTTGTAACTTATAAACCATACGGAACGTGAATCCATTTTGCATGCAAATTTATATCTTCTAGATTTCTTATTGTGACTCGTGGAACCCCTGAATATTCCTTGTGGAACACCGGGGTTCCGTGGAATACAGTTTGAAGACCCCTGCTTTAGGATGTTCAACCCTCAATATAATAGCGCGAATGGGCAGCCAATTTGGAGAAAATAGCAATCGAAATTCATACTATGCAATTCATTTTATACAATTAAGTTTTAATCAGCTTTAGCGATGCACTCTTGTTTTGGATTGAGAAAGATGATGCGTTCTATTTTATGGTTCCTACTATAATTTATTTATTCAGCTAAAGTACTACAATTCAAACATAATTCCTAATAAAGACATAATTAAATCTTAATATTGTACTGCTCTTAGAAATTGCATATTCTAAGTGTGAATATCTTATAGAATTGTGTGAATATTTTATAGTTCTATTATTTTTCAATTCCTACTATTAGTTCATACTCTATATATTTATGTATTTATCTTGTTCAAATTTTCAATCGTTAATAAAATACATTTTAAAGAACTCAATTGAGCTGAAATTTTATATACACGATTATTTTGAATGACAATACAGTAATTTAATTATAATTAATAAAAATTAATTGATTAAAACTAATTATTCAAAGAATTACAAATACAGCCACGTTGGCATCATTTTTGGCGACATGTAAAAACTTGAAAAGTTTTTTTCCTTCCCATTTTAAAACGTTCATTTGAGCTGAAATTTTTTTATACACTATTATTTTGGGTAACAATATAATAATTTAATTATAATTAAAATGAAATGGCTGAAATTAGTTATTTGAATAATTACAGATACAACCACGTTGGCTCCATTTTTAGCGATTTGAATCAAAACTCTAAAAGATTTTTTTCCTCACATTTCAAAGAATTCAGTTGAACTGAAATTTCATTTACACGATTGTTTTGAATGACAATACGATACTTTAATGATAATTAATAAAAATTAATTGCCACTCAATGTTGTGATTCTGTTATATGTATATACATATTTATATATTAATTGTAACTATTTAATAAAAAATTACTAAAATAAAATATTTTTTTGTGTTGATCAAAGAAGGAATTGATGTAATTTTTTTTTATATTTCTTGCTTAGGCAATTTCCTAGTGGAAGTAAACAACAAAGAAAAGCATGGAATATGTGATTCTACACTGAGGTCAATGTCCCATGTGGCCTCATTTTTTTGGAAGAAAGGGACAAGGAAAAGTAGTTTTGTTTTTCAAGGTTTGCCACTTTTTGTCCTTAACCTTGTGCCTCGGCTGCTCGAATTAAGAGCAGTTGGATGCGTCACAGCAAGAGCAGGGTAACTGCTGAAAAAGGAACTGATCCTCCAATTATTTATAGTTAAAATGAATAAAACTCCGATCCATTTGACGCACATAAAAAGCGTAATATTTTTTTTAAAATGCATAAAATTTTCACTGGTTTAAAATGAGTGTTATAAGAATTAATGCATTCAACCAAAGAGAGAGAAAAAAAGGGGAGGGGATGTAATAAATACAGAATTGTTTGTATTGCACGCAAAGTAAATCAAATGTAATGAAAATAAAATTTTCACTCCTTCCAATGATATTTTTTTTCCTTTTAAATTCAATGAATATATTTTACATCAACAATATAAAAAACCTAATTTTAAAATAATATTTATTAAAATATTTCGTAAATTTTCACGCAATCAATTCTGATCTAAAACACAGAAAATAATTTTCTTTTGATATGAATATGATGAAATGATTTCCAAAATATGTATTCGTTAAAATAAATTTCCTCAGAGGCAATTGTTAATTTCTTGTCTTCAATTAATAAATACAAATCACCATGTATAGCTCACCATATATAATATGGCCCATAATTATTCTCTTTTTCAATTCTTACTGATCACACTCTCTCTATGTTTATATATATATATATATATAAAATATATATATACATATGCCGTTATTTCTTCTACAATAGACTTTTCCATCATTTTTTAAAGTTGTGTTTCTTGAAATCTAGTTTAAATCTTCTAGCTTTGTTAGTGATATAATTTTGTATTATCAATTTTATTATGCCATGTATTTCTTTCATTTTATGTTACTATATACATATATATATATCTTGTTCGAAATTTCAATCGTTAATAGAATACTTTCTATTCATCCAATCAAATTCAAATAAACTTTTTAAACTTGTACTGGATGACACTTGATGTTAATACAGTATTTAAAATATTAATTAATTAATTACCAGTTAATAAATTAATTACCTAATTAATCCAGTTTTTGACGCCAACTTAGATTCATCTCCATTGTTGTAACAATGTAACTGTTGAAACAATGACAAAAGTTGGCGTCGAAAACCCCGTTTTTCAGCCAAACCGGTTCTGCATTGTTACAACATTGCAGACAAATTATGCTTCTTTTTCAATTCTTTCTCTTAGTTCACTCTCTCCCTATATGTATATATATATCTTGTTCAAATCTTCAATCTTTGATAAAATACTTTCTATTCATCCATTCAAAGTAGGAATTGACTTTAAAAATTTGTTTTATATTCCTTGTTTTCAATTAACTGACTGTATAAAAATGTGTGTATATGATTCATTCAAACGTGCATTCAATAAAAGGAAAATGTATGGATATATTAACTAGAGAAAAACTTGATACAGAAAATTAAAGCTAAAAGAATCAGAGATTATTTACTCTCGAAAGTAATATGTCTACCTCTAGAGGCGCATCTACCGCTTTAACTAGTCAATGGAAACAAAAACAGCATCAGCAGCCTTCATAGGTATGAACACTATATTTAAATTAAGGATTAATTAAAGTTTTATTAGACTCAAATTAAAGTGTACTTTTTCGATTTTTAAATTGTTTCCTTAGAAGAATACTAAGTATATAAGTATTTCGCGTTCTATTTAAAAATAATCTATACGAATCTAAAATCTTAAAATATCCTCTTAATTCCATAACTCTGCAATAAATGGTAAAAATTTGGGTTGTCAAAAAGTTTAATTGAGATATGTTCTTCAGTGAAAAGAGAAATAATTTTTTAAAGTTATGAAAACTATACACAGTCGACTCTCGATAATTCGAAATTGGAGGGACCAATAAAAAACTTCGAATTATCAAGAGTTCGAATTATCATGAAGGATAGGAAAAAACTCCCAAATACACGAAGATAAATTTTTTTCTAACACATTTAAATTTGAAACTATATAATAAAACTTTGAAACTATATAATAAAACTACAATTGTACATGCATAAAATTATTTTAAAGTATTTTTAAAAAGTTCATATTACACAGTATAAATATTGTAAAGAAGTTAAAAATCTCTTGTATAAAAAGAATACATTTTGTATTAAAACAATTATTAAAATAATACATACTGTACAAAATTAATCTTTTTTGACGAAAAAAATCTGTTGCCTTTTTTTGTTTCATGGCATTCAATCTAACTTTGTCAATAGATTTTTCTAGAATAAATGAATCTTGAAAAACGTCCGCATCAATATGATTTGGAAGAAAAAAGTTGCGTAGTAATTAGTGTCACTTTATACTTTCTGTCAGATATATCGGAGTCAACTCCTCCGATTCGTCTTGTTGACTTTCTGTGTTATTGTGGTCCAAAGTCAAAATTTCAGAGTCAAATAGGGTTTCCCATACAGCGATGACCATGTCAACCTGCACCTAGTCGTCAAATCTTGTACTGGGAGAACTTCCCAAAAAGGGATGGTTCAGTATTACATTCCATGAGTGTATTGTGCACATCAATCAAAATCGATGTCGGGAAGCCCAGCTTTTTAAAACGGTTGGGAGTTGTCAAAGGAGTGACAGCTCTCCAAGCCTTGTAAATCATGATTAAAGCTGTTGAAATATGGAGTTACATTCTGTTGATTTTTGTGGCTATCCAATAGCTTTTAACGACTTCACGCCGATAAAAAAAGTTTTAAAATTTTACATGATATCTTTATCGAGTGGCTAAAGTTTTCAAGTTGAGTTTGGAGGGAAGAATTTTTTTTCCCACATTTGATAAAGATGGTGCGTTATTGGAAACAATGCAATTGTCTAAAAATAAGAGAATACGTCGTTTCTAGCTTTTCATATACGTGTTCAAACAATTTGGTGGTCATCCATGCCTTCTTGTTTGAGTGGTACTTGATAGGGAATGAGCTTGTGTCTTTGAAACACCGAGGTTTTGAGGATTTTCTTATGACGAGAGGGGTAATCTTTTCTGAGCAGTTTATTCCTATAGTCAGTAAAACAGTTAACTTCTCCTTGCTATGTTTTCTAACATGGTATTTTTCTACTTTGAGTACTAATGTTTTTTCTGACATAATGAAAAAGAATTCGGTTTCATCCGTGTTGAAAATGTTATGTGGACCGTACTCTGAAATCTGAAAGTGAGTTCTGCCACTTAGAACATTAATACCGACACTCGAGTTTTCCCCGGACACTTTTTTGAAGACTATCCCATTCCTTTTCTTAAAATTTGTAAGTCATCCCTAACTAGCGAAAACTCGACTCCTACTTCTTTGGCGAATGCTTTAGCCTTTTCTTTCAATAAAAATTCACCCATCGGAATTTTCTGTCCTCGACAGTATCTTATTCATTTAACTAAACATTAACTATTCAATGTTCAAGACGTGGAAAATTACCTTTACTAACGCGTTTACTCACTCTATTCGAAGATGCACTAATGATTTTCTCTTTATTCTTCAGAACAGTGGAGAGCGAATTCAGTGGGATATCAACGACCTTCTTCTCATCTTTTTTCTACTGATTCTATCACATTTTGCTTTTCAGAAATTGTTAAGTATTTGTACTTTTTAAAAGAAGACATGACGTTCCCTTCGTGTCATAAGGCGACACTGAGGTGGGTTGTAAAGTAGTGGTTATCGAAAGGTTTATCGAAATCAACAGGTGGAGAATGTGAATCCCCACAACTTCAGTAAGATAATATTTACAAATTTAAAATTTGACATCTATAAAATTAACACGAGGTATATTCACAGTTTCACACTCAGCTACGGGGTATACATAATAGTATCAACGTTTGTGACGGATCTATACGCGTCCTTCCACTAACATCTTGGGAAATCTTTGAACTATCAATCACAACAACCTTTTTGGAAGAAGAAACAGTAATACGCAGATTAGATCAGTTATATACAGCATAGGATTTCTAGCTATTGAGTGAGATAGAGGAGAATAGATGATAAGACGGAGTTGCCTGGAGATTGAAATATTTAGAAGCTGACAGCAAGGAAAGACATCTACCGATCAGATATTAGTTGCATTGATAGTGCGTTTTGGGCTTTAAATAGTTAAAAGATATTTAAGTGACGATTGGTCACATAGCTACGTTGTAAATTAAATATTAGAGTAGTGTAAATTTAGTAAATTTATCCCCAAAAGGCGGATCAATTTAATAAAAGTCTTCTCAGAATTCGCGCATCTCTCGCAGCAAAATTCCTTCTGCTCTTTATAGGAGCATCTCATCTTATTTGATTACTTGAAATGTGTCTGTTGATAATTAGTATGCTGAATAAATAGTTAAAAAGTATTATGTAGAATCGTCCTTCCCTTACTCCCATATTTCTAGCTAAGTCCGAGAGTAGATCAAGAATGTTATACGTTGGGTAAGCTCTTCTCGCCTAATCAGTTGTAGCGGGTCTATCAGCGAGCATTCTACTTATCCTCTTGGGGTAAAATTATTCTTTTTAATTGTATGTTCTATTGAAAACTTTCTCACGAAGACGAGGACTTGATTTATTCAAATGAGTTGTTCTTTTTAAGCGTTGGCATTTAGGTACGCGAGGTTGGTCAACGAATAGTCACTGGATGATCGATTATTGATAATTCTAGAATAGAAGTGACAAAATTATGCTTCAGATTTACAACCTTAGGTCGTTCAATTAAGAGAGATAATTACGGGGAATTCTAGCGTAGAAGTTTGGAGTGTTCCAAGAGTAAGTGGAGTAGATTATATTTATATGTTAAGTAGGCCTAAGCCATGTGATTGTTCTTCTAATAACTTACTAAGTGCATTTCCTACCTTTAGTTGTATTGATTAGGTGAAAGTGATACATAAATTTGAATTTGAAACTTGCTATAGCTGTTTTTGCTCGAACTCCCAAACACCAACAGCCACTTGTCGGTTGTTACACGATGCCCCGAAAAATTCGACTTGTTCCCCCCCCCCGTTTTTTATTGATCTTTTCCTTTCACTTTCTACTTGGTCTTTTTTAACCTCTCGAACAGGACTCTTTCCTGCCTCTCCAAATCTCTTCTATTCCTCATTGGAAATAAAATCATTTCGCACTTAGTTCCTTCAGACACTATCCCTAACACCATTGATTTTTCAAAGCAGGGTCCAGTCAGGCCCAAGCCCTATTTGGTTCCACATGCTAAAAGTCACACAGATATGTCATATATCGTCATGTTCCTCTGACGCAAAATACACAATCCTAAGCATCTCTTTTTCACAATAGGAGACCATCCTTTTTGAACACATGTGTAGCAAGGTCCCGTGTTAAACGAAAGATTTGGAGGGCTGACAACAAGTGCGACCAGAACTGTCCATTTGAAGAAGAAAAGTAATAAAAGTGTCTTTTCGCCTGAGGAAATGGGAAACACAAAGAAGGGGTAGCAGACAGATGGTCATCAAAGGGGCTACATTACAGGAGAGACACGCAGAGACAATACGGAACTTATTAGCTCCAACCTGTTTGCTACAGGAGTCTACATGATAGTAAGAGGTCGAATTGTCGGGAGTTGCAGAAGATAACTTCGAATTATCGCGTGTTGTAGTCTGGCTAGCCTCAGATTTTACTTCGAAACATTGAGTGTAACGAAACGTATTGTTTTAGTTCGAAATATCAACAGTTTTTCTGGGGGCTGAGCCTATACTTCTAATTAGAGAGAGGTTCGTATTATCAAAGGTTTGAATTAGCGAGGGTCGACTGTATGTGCAATCGACTTACGAAGGAAAAGAATATTTTATGCAACGAACCACTCCAAAAAAATTGTGTCACAAAATAAAAAAAAAATTCGAAGACACAGTATTTTTTATTTTGTTTAAAAAAAATCTGTTTAAATCATAGAGATGAAGCATAATAAAAAACAAGAAGAATGGGAGTGAGTGAGTGAGTGAATATTAACGTCCCACGGTTCAGCTACACGAGGGCTTTTGGGGGACGGTCCGCGTAATTTTGAACCATGGTCAAGTGACGCGGACGACACCTGAGCTGGCACCCCCCTCTCCTAACTACCACACCACACCAACGGGAGGACGTTTGAGAAGAAGAATGGGAAACAGTACTAGAAAAAAAAAACTCAACCAATTTTTGAATTATTAATATAATAATGGGGAAAATTTTGCCCTTTTGGATTTAGAAGATATAAAGTGGGACTCCCCCAGCAAATAAAGGAACAAATAACTAAATTTTTAAAACAGGAAAGAAAAATAGATTACAATTCAAACCTCTAATCACGAAATTTGTATTTGGTCGCTATGTACATTTCTCGAAGAGACTCATTCACTGCATTTGATATCAACAGTAATTTATTTTTTTTTGTGCATACATTTTTAATTATTACATTCTTTGTATAATTTTACATTTCATTTTGTGTCGTTTGTTTATATTTATTCCAAAATCGTTTCCTTCAGTTGTAATGTAGCGTTATGCAGTGAGCTCAGAAATTAGTTTTTGAGCAACAGTTGGAGCGCGTAATGTCAACACTGACGTTGATGCGAAAATGCTTTAAATTTATCTGTGTAGTCGCGTTGTTTTTTTCCTTCCAAAAACAGATCGATACGATAAAAATTAAATTTCATTTAAATGAAGTCGAATATTTTTTAAAATAAGAACAACCGCAAATGTTGTAAGCTATATGTAGGCTATATCTTTGTCATAAAATGTGCAATTGTCGTTAAAAAACCAATAATTGAGCCAAAAAGGCAATCTAATCAAAATCTGTGCCAACCCTTATCAACAATAACAGTAATGCATTTATTTTTAACAATCGATTTCGAGCACCAGAAGGCAAATAAAAACGAGTAGCAAAAAAAGGCGATTTCTTTCTTTAAAAAAAAAAAAAATATGGAGAAGGAAAAATTTATTTGAATGATGCACGACAGAATTTCGTCAGGTTTCAAAAATATGCTTTTGGCTAAGTAAAAGAATTCGATTTCTCATCTTACCATTGAATCGAATAAATAATACGAAAGCTATTCGTCACAATGTGGTAGCGTGATATTTATTAATGTAAATATTTGGTTTATTTACGTCCCAGCTATTAATTGCAGTATATACATTGAAGCTATTAAAATGATTGCTTAGTTCGTTAAATTCTGCTGTTTGTGAGGGAGGAGATTGCATCCGTTCTCCGAAGTTTTCAAACACTCTTCTCTCTCTGCTTTCTGTAGGGTTCAGGATAGGGATAGAAGAGGTTGGCCTATTTATCTCATGCGGTTCGGGAAGGAGGGGTTCTCACGTTGTCAAAGGTTGACGTTGTGATGTCCAAAGACAAAAACTCGCAATATTTTAAGGGTCCACGTGTTCATAGAAACGTAATTATCCTATCCACAAATAGAAGCCGATTTTCAGATGTATGGCGGGAAAACGTCCCACTGTATATCCCAGAGATACTTTTATGTTTCCTTGGTGAGTTGTATCACTCATTAAGGGGACCACTTTTCATCTGAATTCCTTTGTCTAATTTCTCATCACGACTTGAAAAACGTAAGTTAATTATGAAAGGTATTATAATACAAGGGGTGATCAAATGAAAAGGTACGAAACGACACGGTGGGTACAAATATAGACTTTATTCAAAATATACACCATAGGCCTGAGCACAACGATCCCACTGATGAACAAGACGCAGGATTCCTTGTTCCCAGAATTCCTGTGGCTGTGACGAGACCCAGTCCTTCACAGTGTCCTTGAGTACGTCGTCCGAGTTAAAGCGCTTTCCTTTCAGGTGTTTCTTCAGTGGACCAAACACATGGAAATCGCAGGGTGACATGTCCGGACTGTAGGACGGATGGTCCAACGTCTCCCATTAGAACTTGTCCAGTTCTATTTGTGTGACTCTGGAGACGTGTGGACGCGCGTTATCATGGAGCAGAACTACACCCTCCGTGAGCAGCCTCGGTCTTTTGTTCTTGATGGACCTGCGTAGGCGTCGGAGTGTCTCACAGTACACATCGGAGTTAATGCTTTTTCTGTGCTCGAGTAATTCTGTGCTCGCATCATTTGGACGCCGCTTTTTATAAGAGCCTTTGCTCTCTCCTGCGCATGCGGGCACCCGCGCATGATCCGATCCCAGTCAGAGTCTCCAATGGCATCCCGAGATGTCTCGCTACATTCTCCCTTGGCGGAATATGCAAATATTTAACTGTTTCATTTTTATGTCGTTTCGTACCTTTTCATTTGATTACCCCTTGTAAAAACATTGATAATACTATTTACACCACATTTAAATTAAATTAAAATTATCGAGAAATAAGTAGTAGTATGTAGCAATTTTTGCCTTATCTATATTTACTCATTTCTTTTACATAATTTTTTGATTGGACTTTTGATTTCGAAAAATAAGCATTTAACTGTCTCGGAAAACTTTCCAAGTCCTACAAAAGAGGAAATCTCATCGGAAGATCAATTTTAGGGTATTGTAAACCTATACACACACACACACATTGATATTCAAGTTGAGCAATAAGTGAGAAGATAAACCTGACATAAAGTTAATCAAAGAAAAAGAAATATTTTCGCTTTATGATCTGTCTCTTTATTATATATATATAGATTATTTATTGTTACATGAAACCAAGAAGTTTTCATTAGTTTGTCTAAACAACGTCAATTTGTCAAACTTTTATAAATAGCATTTATTAAGTTTATATTCTTTACTGTATCTCGACCCAGGTAAAGGTTATATATTGAAACGATTTTGATTGCTAATTTTTATCTATAAATGTCCGTATTTTTTGTAGGGATTTGCTTTTATCTGATATCCAGGATTCTTGATAAAATATTTGGCTCGAATTTTTCATGAAAGCAAACTTTATCTTAGTACTGTCATGCCAATTTTACTCCATTCCTCTTGAACTTTTTTCTAAAGTACGTTCAGTGTTCTTGGATGTCGTTTTCCTAAGGCTCGTTTCAATAAACTGAAAGCACAAAAGTTCATTGGAGAAGTGCCAGGTGATTTTACAGGTATCTCATAAAATGGGATGCTCTTATTCCTGTTTCAGATTCTTTCTATACTAAATAAGCGGCAGTTGACTTAGACGTGTGACTAGAGGGTTTGTCCATATGACGCTCAACTTTATCAATGTCCTTTCCTTATAAGGCTGGGATTTCCTTAAAAATTGGTTCTGCGATATTCTGCTGATAATAGAGAGAATTATTTTTGGCTTTATTAGAGACTTTTCTTTAATTTGCAGTTGTAACAAAATCCTGCACCTATAATGAACCCTTTTGAGAACTTTTATGTACACTGATGAAGCCATTTCGCGCGTCAGTTGAGCAATAGAAAAAAAGTGCATATTTTTTTACAGTTACTTAAATATACTCATGCCTCATCGATTGTAACCCCAAATTTTAATTTTTCAGCAACTCAGTATTTTTATAAAATTTTCTATTTTTTTTAGTAATATGTTTTGACAAAAGCAGAGGAGCTTTGGGTTTAAAAATCTTACTTAACTTTAAAACTGTATGAATGATTTTACAATGCCAGAAGACACATTCCTAGTTTCGATGCATTGAATCTTTGAGTAAACGGATTTTCTCTTTTAGGATTAGAAAAACTTTTTTTTTTTACAGTTGCCTGCGTTTGAACAGTTTTCAGGTGAGATTTCGTGGTCATGTTTTCATTTTTACTTTCACCCAGGCGTTTTTTCTCTTTTTAAATGTAATGCATTTTTTGAAATACAATAGCCGAGATTTTTACACCTCTTTACAATTTGTTGATACGAATATTTCTCCTCGGAAAGCGCAGTTACGTTACCTTTACGCCATCTATTGATTTTAGGAGCTCTTTTCAAAAATATTTTATTTTACACTCCAATCAAAAGAAAACATTAGTAGACGATTATTCTGAACTTGCCAAAGTCTTATCTCAAAATGCAAGCGAGAAAATAAATTAAAAAATCGTTTCGATAAAGTGCGAGTAACCTTCTGTATAAGCCTACATTATACA
>BMAO01037364.1:0-15092 GCA_019973975.1 Trichonephila clavata
TTGTCAGATCAATTAATAAGTATAAGATTCCATACCTCCAGTTTTGAGAATGTTGTCAAATTTCATATCTCTCTCGAAGTTGATCAAAGCGATCCACACCTCGTATATAATCTCGTTATATCACACACCTCCTATATAATCTCGTTATATCACACACCTCCTATATAATCTCGTTATATCAAAGAGGAGAAAATAGTTTCCCATTGACATTTAAAAATTAATGAAGTTGGTGGGAAGTATACTTCCCTAGGACCTTCTAAAGCAGAATTCCCAGACATTCTTATGTCATAGACCCCTTACCACATTTTTCGATTTGAGGTAGACACCGCTTAACTAATATTGAATTTTTGCAAATTTACCAACTTAAATGTGTTTTTGACAGCTGTTATAGAGCTACTCACTTTAAACGGTTTAAATTTCTAACTGAAGTGAAGTAAGGTGTTTAAGAAAAACATGCTATTAAATTAAAATGTAATTAATACATAAAATAACTGAGCAACAAACAAATACATTGCTGGCCCGTAAATGCAACACCCTGAAGGAAGCACGCAAATAACATGAAATTTACAACATGCATTAGCGGAGGTGAGATAGCAAATGATTAGAATTCAGCGCAGACACACATCAACCACGCCTGTGGCGCCACCTCAAAGCGCTATTAAAGGCTTGGAGATTTCGACGATTCAAGTTCGGCAATTGTGTTTTTCTGTGGGTTTTTCAAAAAATGATCAGTTATGTCTCGTAGAAAACAGCGATCAGCTTTGATCAAGTATCCGAGTTCGACAAGGAAGGATAGTGGCCTACAGATTGTGGATTATCTTTCAGGGAAATCGGTAGTCGTGGACGAAACCAAACAACTGTAATGCGGATATGTGACCGTTGGATGCAGGAGGTACGACGGACCGACGGTCGATCGCATCCACCTCAGTGCACCACTTCACGTGAGGACAGGCAAATTGTGCGCATGCAGTACGGATCGCTCAGTCACATCACGAACCATAGCACAGCACATTGATCTGTAACGCATCATCAGTGTCTGCGCGTACCATTCGACCCGTTACAGCAGAGTGGTCTGTCCGCAAGACGTCCATTGCTTGGTCTACCCTGACGCAGAACCACAGACGTTCCGCCGCCAATGGTGCGATGAAAGAAGATGTGGGCGGCAGAATGGAATGAAGTGTCTTACTGACGAGTCACGCATCTGTCTGCAACACCGATGGTCGGATTCGAGTCTGGAGACACCGTGGAGAGAGGATGCTGAACAGCTGCGTTATGCACACCACACTGGTCCTGCACCGGGTATTATGGTATGGGCGGTATTGGATATCATCTCGCACTCCTCTAGTACGCATTGCCGGTACTTTAAACAGCCAGCGCTACATCTCCGAGGTGTTGGAGCAGTTGTCCTCCTTACCTTCAGGGCTTGGCCACAGCCTATTTCAACAGGATAATGCGCGACCACACGTGGCACGCATGTCCAAAGGTTCTCGTCAATCACCAGATGAATTGCTTCCCTGGCCGGCTCGCCTCCGGATCTTTCGCCGATAGAAAACATGTGGTCCATGGTGCTCAACGATGACCCAGATTACACCCCCAGCTGCACACCAGATCAACTTGGCAACGTGTGGAAGCTGCTTGTCTGCTGTACCCCAAGAACACATCCAAAGTCTCTTTGAATAATGCCGAGGCGTGTGCAGCGGTGATCTCCAACAATGGTGGCTACTCTGGCTACTGATTCTGGCAGGAACCACACTCACAGAAGTCTATAAATTAATCATTTGATACTTGGTCAACATGTTATCTACAAAATAAATTTTGTTGTGCTATCTCTTGTCTTTCTTGGTGTTGCATTTACGGTGGCCAGCAGTGTACTTAAATAGGGAGAAATAAATCTGGTGTTCCAATAACAACTTTTCAACACTTGAAATCAATCGTGTCAGGCTTAACCCTAAATATCCTCTGTCCAGCCCATATCCCCCCCTTTTTTTTGTCTTGGAGATTGGCAAGCACACTAAAACTCCTTCTCCCTAGGAAAAGTTTTTTAAAAAACTTTCTTACGATGTTCCATAATTAGTGATAAATAACAGGTATGTCTTTTTAAAGTCAAAATTGCAGACATGGTCGATGTTTTAATAAAATTTATGCTGTCACCTTGTAACTGCAAATTAAACCCTTATTAACCTTTTTTTATTATATATAAATTAAGTAAATATATTAATTAGATAAATCTGGTTTCCCCTTGAATGCATTTTCTTTTCAAATTAAAATCTTGATTTGATTTAATGAGAGCTACCATCATAGACCCCCATTTACACCTCATGGACCCCAACTTAATTTTTCGCTGACGTGGACCCCTTGCAGGTTGTCATAGACCCCTTTTTGAATCACCATACTAAAGAGTTAACACAATAATTGTACGAGGGTAAGTTGAAAATAAGTTTCCCCTGTCGACTGTGGTCAGAGTTGTGTATGAAGTCAAAAAATAGAATGAGACATTAAAGATATGACATACCTTTATTTTTCCACATAGGTACCAAGTACATTGGACATTTGTCATATCGCTTAATAAGCTTCAAAAAGACCCTCCAGGAAAAAATCAGGGCTTGGCATATGGAAGAAGCGTTGAACGGCTTGTTTCACTTCAGTATTGCTTCCAAAGCGCCTTCCCCCGAGATTTTCTTCAAAGCCGGAAACAGATGGAAGTCGCTTGGTGCGAGATCAGGACTGTATGGCGGATGGTGTAGGCGCTCCCAACCAAGAGTTGCAATATGGTTTTGCGTTGCCGTCGCCGAATGTGGTCTGGCATTGTCATCCAACAGCAGAACGCCAGATGTGAGAAGGCCAGGCCGCTTTTTCCGAATCGCCTCTTTCAATTTCGACAGGGTGTCACAGTAGCGCGTAGCATTGATGGTTCCAACCTCCAAAAAGTCCAGCAACAAAACTCCTTGGGCGTCCCAGAAAACTGTGAGGAGCACTTTACCTGCAGAGGGAGTTGTCTTGAACTTCTTTCGGACAGGTGATGACGGATGTTTCCACTCCATAGATGCGGCCTTCGATTCTGCGTGAAATGGTGGACCCACGTTTCATCCCGTCACAATCCGAAACAGAAAGTCATTGCCATCTTCATGGTAACGCACGAGATGTTCCAGGCTGACCGCCATGCGTTGTTCCTGGTGGTCGAGGTCAATTGTCGGGCACCCATCGTGCTGACACTTTTCTGTATCGAAGAATGTCGTGGATATGTTTTGAGCTCGCTCATGTGAGATTCCAAGTTCTTCCACTACTTCATCGATGGTGATACGCCGGTTCGCTCTAAATCATGTCATCCACCTTCCCGACATTTGCATCTGTAGTGGCCGTGGTGCGTCCGTCAGCTCTCGGTATGTCCTCCACTTTGCTGACGTCCATCACTGAATGTGCGACACCATCTCCGCACCATTTGCTTCGACATCACACCTGGCCCATAGACTTCCACGAGGCGGTTATGAATTTCTGTTCCTGATACTCCAAGTGCCCATTCATAGCGGATAACCGCTCTCACTTCCTCCTTTGACCACGAATTCAAAACGCACCTTCTCTCCATACCTTACCGGGGCTTAAATGAGAGGCTGGTCTCCGCTTTGCGCAGGCACTGCAACAGCGCCATCTGCTTGATTTGCAGCGACCTCTACCCAATGGTGTATCGGTGACTTGCGCGTTTTCCTGCTGTGTCGCCTTTCGCCCATAGCCGTTCAAACGCTTCTTCCATATGCAAAGCCCTTGATTTTTTCTTGGAGGACTTTTTGAAGCTTATCAAGCGATATGACAAATGTCTCAACGTACTCGTACGAGAATAATAAAATGAAGGTATGTCATATCTTTAATGTCTCATTTTATTTTTTGACTTTCATACACAACTCTGACCACAGTCGACAGGGGAGACTTATTTTTCAACTTACCCTCGTAGTCAACATTCATGTATTAATTAATCAAAAATTCTATATTTATGACTATTTTTACATATTTTCAGAAAGGTATATTTAGAAACTTATTAATGAAAAATTTCAGTATTCTGTTTGACTAATAATAAAGAAAGAAAGGAGTGACTCCGTAACATAGTTACCTTTATATATATTTAACCCAATAACATAGCTATCAGCTACAGAGTAATCTTTGTAGCTGATACCTATGTGGAACAGGAAATGATAAATGTTATAATATTTCATGTAAGTTTTTTCCTTTGTATATGAAACTCCTTTTCCCAAAGACGAATTTGAATAAATCTATTTATAAGTAAATTTTTATAAGATCCTTAAAATATTGAAACAGAGATCAATGTATTTCATTAAATGTTTTAAAACTATTGCGTAAAATGTAAATTTTCAAAGGTAACTTTCAGTAAATATTTCATTAGTTTATGATACAGTTATTAATAATTAATAATACAAAAAAGATCAATAGGGTATATATGTTCTCTTATATAAAGTTTGTCAAATGTATAATCATCTTGTTTCGGTTAAGATTAAGAATACAAGATGTCAACAATTAAATTATTCATACAGTTTCTTTGAAAAGCGCTTCTGGTTGCCGAAGATCATGAATAATAGATTCTGAAAAGCATCATTATGTAATTAAAAATCGATTCATCCTGTTACAATGAAAAATAGGTAAAAACTAAAATCAGCAGTAATTATCAGTAAAAGTTTAAAATTTTTTTGATAAAAATTCCGTTAGAATATTTAAAAAAAAAATTGATTAAAAGTTACTTATTAAAAATTGCACTGTAAAATAAAATGCAGAATAAATAAAATACTCTAAAATAAAAGACAGAAAGATATAGAAATTAGAAATTATATCAATAGACAGCTAATTTTCCTTAAATAAATGTATTGCAGTTTATCTTTTAAGTATCTTCGTAGCAAATGTTAAGACGAGGATTAAATATTGAAATAAATGTAAATATTTATTTGAGATTATTTCTAGGGTAAAATGTTTTTTTTCTCGAAGAGAATTAGTACTGTAAAATATTAAGCAAGGGCACTGTACAATGAGTAAAAAAAAGCTAAATTTTGCAATGTCTTAGATACAAAATGCATATTAAACATACAATCTATAACATTAAAAAATTACGCACGAAGAATTACCTGAATAGGACAAAAATGAGTAGATGTAATTAATGTTCATACACTCATGTCCATAAATTAAGGATAATTCAGAATCACACAGAAATTGAACTCTAAAATAAAAATTTCACCTGTAGAATTATCACACACATCTTGAAGAAGAATATGCAAATTACAGGAAACCATCAGATGGCGCGGATAGTACGTCACAATGACGAGAGTGTAAGAGAGGGGTATAAAAGGAATGGTGGCAAAGAAGTAAAATTGTTCACAAGCGCTTTAAAAGCCTTTCAGTGCAATAACCGCATAGTTATAGCACAAAGGAAGCATTTGGGTGATTTTTTACGTGGTAGAATTGTCGGACGACTGGAATGTGGACGTACCCAGCTGGAAGTATCCGAGGAACTTGGAATCTCCCAGAATGTCATCTCCAGGCTTTGGCAACGATTCCAAGATTATGGTAATGTGAGTAGATGTTACAGCACAGGTCGCCCCGAGTTACAACGCCGAATGAGGACTGGTATTTGGCAGTTACTGCCAAAAGAAACAGACGGAGCACAGCATCAGACCTGTCTCGTCAGCTCTCATCAGCTACCGGTACGATAGTTTCAAGACAGACCGTGTACAGACGCTTAGGGCACATTGGTCTACATGCTCGTAGGCCTGTCAGATGTGTTCCCCTTACCGCAACTCACTGTCGCCTGTGATTAACCTGGTGTAGAGAGCATGCATTGTGGACACGCAACAGTGGTCTTGTGGGATGTTTTCAGACGAGTCCAGGTTTAGTTTGCAGTCTGATTCTCGCCGGACTTTCATATGGAGAGCGCCAGGTACCCGTTACCACCAAGAGAACACCATTAAACGACACCATTACGGTGCTGCAGGATGGCTCGTTTGGGGAAGAATTTTTCTTGGTTCCAGAACTGGCCTGCATGTTCAGAGTGTAACGATGACAGGCCACATCTATCGGGATATCATTCTGGAATAACATGTACGTTTGTTTCGGGGCGCCATGGGTGCTGAATTTCTGTTTAGGGATGACAACGCCCGTCCTCACCGTGCAAACATTGTAGACGAATGCCTTCAATCGGAGGATATCACCCGTATGGATTGGCCAGCATACTCACCGGACTTGAATCCAATAGAGCATGTGTGGGATATACTTGGCCAACGAATTGCAGCCCGTCAAACCCTCCCACCTGTCTACCGGAACTTCGGTAGGCATTGTTTGATGAGTGGTGTAATATTCCCCAAGATCAGATTGATAATTTGATACTCAGCATGCGTAGGCGTTGTAAGGCCTGTATTGCATCGTCCGGGAGACATACTCCGTATTAACCATCATACTAACCATGTTATACTGTTTTTTTGTAAATAGGTTCTTCTTTGAAATTTGCTCCAGGGAGTAAAAATCGCAATTTTTATTAATTATGTCAAACATATAGCATCTTTTTTGCTCTTTACCTTTTGTTTAATAAATAGACTTTACAAATAAGTCAAATTTGTTTTGCTTCTGTCTCTTTCTTTGCCTGAACTTCATTATCCTTAATTTATGGACATGAGTGTATATTGAAAACAGTATCATAGGAATTAAAAGATTTATTCAGGATTTAAACAGCTACAAGATTTATACAGTTACAAGAGAAAATAAAAGAAGAAAAGTTGCATTGGCTCAACTTTAGCCATTTTGTAAGCTGTTGGTCCAACTGGGCATTGACGATTGACCTTCTGCCCAATTGTTTGCCATGCACTTTTCATTTGGTGGGTTAGATAAGCACAATTTAAGGTCAAATATACCTTATCATCAGAACTCCCAACATGCTCTATTGGAGAGAGATATGGCGACCACGAAAGCAAGGTTAATTATGCAGAAGCTCTGACAAGCAGCGGAAAATCATGCAATGCACGGTCTGGTTCTATGCTGAGATAATGTAAGCCAAAGGATCCATGAAAAGAAGGGCAACACAACGAAGCGTCGTATCTCATCAACGTACCACCATACTGTAAGGGTGTTATAGATAAAATCCGAAAGGGAGAAGCTATCAAAGGAAGCGGGCCTTTATGACCAAACCCCTAATTGTTGAGCTGTGTGGCGGATGACAATCATGTGAATGTTGCACCTGAATGGTCTAGACACGACTTTGTTGCTCATAGGGGCTCAATTTCTGGAGGAATTCATGGCTGAATGCAATTTTACACATTTTCGTGAGATTTCAATTGAGATAGGCAGACCACTGAAAATGGGGCTTGGCAGTGAGCAACGGTAAAGGCAAATAGCGCAATTGCTTCTTTAGCCTCAAACTCCGTTCGCTGTTGCCTATCAATGCTCATTACAGTTACCGGTGTTCTGTTCGCAGGTTGGATTGTTCGGATGGTTGATAAAAGGCTTGTGTCGATCGGATGACCCCTTTGTTCTTATGTTCCGTCCTCGCTCTTGCGGCCATGGTTCGCCCATTTCTGCCAACTTCATCGAAAGCTATGACTCCAACGTCGAACAATCCTATTATCTGATGTGCTTCATTTAGTACAGCCATTCCTTCTCAAAATGGTAACATCTGTTCATATTGTTCTTAAATATGTCTGAAAGGCATAAATAAAGTCATTTGCACTAATATATGGGCTTATGCAACTCCGTCTTATTCGGACAAATGTTTGTTAGTGCTTCGCTTCTAATGTTATAAAGTGCATATTTCTTAATTTGCAATTTTCAGAAATTTCTTTTATAGTTATTCCTTTTTATAACATATTTCAATTTATAATTTAATTTTAATGATTTATAAGGTTACAGAAAGTTCGTTTTTTTTATTCTCCTCTTCCCAGAAAGGGTATTATTGCCAGACAAATGGTTTGTAGAAAGAAAAAGAATGTATTCTTTTTAAAAGGTTAAATAAGTAGGGGTAATCTCTGCGTTAGGGCGTTAAATTTTGTCTCCAAATATCCCAAGTCATCAAATTTGGCGACTAAAAAATAGACATATCTAGAAGAGTCTACAACAGACAGAGAAGTCTAGAAACAAATCTAGAATTTGATTATAGGACGAGATAGCTTTAGAATTTACAGGGAAAATAATTTTTCTAGCTTATTTAAAAACGGAAACTACAAGGAAGGTACATCAGAACAAAAAATTTATCAGCGATAACTTACTGTTTCATTTGTAGTATGCGATATTATGATTATTGTTTTGAACTTCTGTGTATTATACTTGTGTGAACTTAATATCTGTGTCACTGTAGATTTATACGTGAGTATTAATTGTTTCTCTTTAGGGGGAAGATGTATTGTACTTTACAAAGAATTCCAGGATAAACTGGGATTTATTTCGAAAGAATTTGCTAGTTTTCTTTAGATCTTTTTACATTTGAAAGCCGATTCACCGCATAATAAGAATTTCTGAATGATGTTATTCATCTTGCGAATATTAAGTAATAATAAATAAATTTGCTTACAACTCACTTTTTTCTGACAATTAATGAAATAATCAATTAAAAACAATTCTCAAAATATAAAATCTTGACGTTTATAAATCAGCAGTTCACTTTTCATGTTCTTGTAACTTCATCTAATATATCTCCTTTTCTATATGATTTTTAAACATAGGATTGAAACTCAAAACAGAATACTTTTTGCTATCCATTTTTAAAAAGACTTTTTTCTTTTAAATATTGTGTGTGTGTTCCTATTTTTTAAAATTCTCTTTACTGTCTAATCTTACTCTAAGTAAAAATACTTGCTACTTTACGTTTTAAAATGATCCTAAATATGTTTTAATATTAAACAAATTCTTTATAATCAATTGTGCAATTATTGCAGCATTATTTGATTTGATATGGTACTAAATTTCTCATTTACAATAGAAAATATACCTCAGCGCAGTCATTATAAATAACAATAATTAATATGGGTTTAATAATAATGGACAAATATAAACTTTAATCATGTATTTCAGATTATGGAACTTAATATTTTATTGTGATTTTCAGTAAAAGATGTACTGATGGCTTAGAAGTTTACTGTATTTCAGAAAAATGTGTTTCACAATTTTTTTTTACTACGAAATTGTTTTATACTTAATTTATTCTAATGATAACTCAAAATATCAGATGCTTTTTTTTCAGAAAAATAATTGTGTAAAGCGTGCTAACTGTAACAATTGAACAAAAATACATTTCTGGTAATATATTTCCTGCTCTTCAATAGATTTACTCATTTCTATATGACAATAATGAAAAATAAACTAGCATTACTTTAAAAAAATTCCTTAAAGAATTGCACCATAAACAAGTGAAGAAAATTTAAATAGAAAAGTGAGAAATAATTCTCGAAATTATTATTTTTTCGCATATTTAATTCTAAACTACACATGGGTTTTGAGTTATAATTGCGTACAAAATGAAACCATAAGAAGCGAACTGGTTTCACTAGAAGCATATGTTTAAATAAGTAATTGAATAAATCTTATTGAATCCGCTTAGAAAAAGATGTTATTCAAAGTTTTAAAGTAATTCCTTTTTAACGCATCATTAATTTTTCAACGTTATATGCGCCATTTAACCTTTTCGTCAGCTTAAAATAAACACAATTATCGTTTTAAGTGGGTCATTTTCCTTGATTATCTCAATCATGGCGTAAATATTTTACATTTCAGAAGGATTATTTTCTTTTTACACATTTATATTTATGCACAATTATCCTTGCCATTCTTTAAGAAAGAATTAATTAGTGTTTTATATCAATTTAGCTAATGCAAAATTCTATAACAAATGAAAAAAAATAAGCTCTGCAAGCTTTTTAATTTATAAATAAAGCATAAATCAGTTACTGAACGTTTACAGAATTCGAATTTTTCTATTAAATTGTGTTTACTAATTCATATGTAAGACAAATAAGAGTATAGAAATAATGGTTGATATTGTTACGAATCTTGTGTAGATAACTTAAATCTGCATGTATGTGTTATATTATTTTCTGTTGCATTTTTTTATGATAAAAAATTGTAATATTCGCAAGCAACGCCGCCCCTTACATTATAATGGCGATTCAATACTTGGCTAAATATTGGCAATACAGCCAAGTTGGCATCCTTTTTGGCCCTAAATTTGGCGATTTGGTGACCATATGGATGCTTTTGGAAATTACTGGAGAAATCTATAGCATCTCGATCAATTATGTTTGTGTAAGGAATTATTATTCCTTCTTCTCTCTAACCCGGCTAGATGTGTGGGAGGAACTAATTGATCAGACGTCATGATTCCCTACAATAGTTTATTTGTCACAATATTCAACACAGACACAATAATAATCCAATTAAGATAAATTTGAGATTAACACTTAGAATACTGAGGTGAAACAAGATAACGTGGGGATAATATATACGATCCTTTAAATATATTCCTACGATATCTTATAAAAGCTCGTTTTTACCTCGGACGTGTGCTAACAATTTAAATCTCTAACTTCTACTTAAAATATGAGCTCAGTACTTGAACTCTTGCAATTCTTTGTCCGTTAGATGAGGCCTTGAACACTAATAGTTGACTTGAGCACTTCTTATAGATACCCATTTCATACGTCCTACACTGTTTTCGTACTACTGCCGGATTTCTCGCTTCTCATTAATTCACTTCACATCCGAGCTATACTCACTTCTGTAAAATTAAATTCTCAAATAACTAATATTCTTTTCTCACTTCACTAACCTTCGATTCTCACTTCACTAACTCTCCAAAACTCGCGAATATAGAATACATATATTAAACCTAATATGCATAATCACGTTTTCTTGTCTTCGGTGAAAGTTGGTTGAAAGAATTCTTTCCCTAAAGGAGTCCCCAAGGAATTAGGGGAAGGAACCGTATAGATCCGTCCCAAATGATGTAACCAGATTTTTCGAAAAACCTCTCGAAGTACACATACTACAAATAGCAGTCTATCGCTGAAACTGAGTCAGTATTACTTCGGTTGTTGAAGAGGACGAGAGAATCTGCTTGCGGATAACCTTCAACATTACGTACTTGTATTTTTAGACACTGATAGTTGTGCCTAAGCGCTGAAGAAGGGGAGAAAACCTTCAGGTAATTATTCAGCGAATTTTATTGCTGCATCCTGTATTTTAAGATTGTTTTTCCGCAATAAATTTTCATCGCTCCTAAAGAACTGTTTTGTTCTCGAGACTGGTAGTATAAAATCCACAACCCCGATTCTACGTAAGAATATTAACATATTAATGTTGTTACTGATATTAACTTTAGCAGTTGTCAATTAAAAATATCTGAATTAAAAATTCTAGCGTAGTAGCCTATTTGTCTTAATCACAGATTCAAGGTCAGATTGCGGGTTCAAGTCACAATGCTACTGAAGATCCGGAGTATAGAAAGACTGATGCGCGTTAAAACTGACATGGCTCAAAGTCCTCAAGTTGTGTGGTGTGGTGAGTAGGGGCCTGCTCAGGTATTATCCTCGTCATTTGACCACGGTTTAAAATTACGTGATTAGTTTTCAAAAGTCCCCGTGTTGTCTTATGCGTGATTTTTAAAACACTCACTGAATTAAAAACTGCAAAAGAATAGTAAGTTTTAACTAATAAATTAGTTACATTAATATGAGTTCACTGTTTATTATAGCCAATATGTAAAGTAAAAAAAGGTACATTTGAGCATTTTAAGGTTTTTTTATAAACTTGTCTTAGTTAAAAAGAAGCCAAAGTTTTTTGATAAAGTTTATAAAAATTATATTTTTTGATAAAAAATTATTAAAAAACATAGTTGTATGAGATTTATTGTAATATTAGCAATTTTATTTTATATGTGGTTTTTATTCTATTGTATAGAATCCACGTGGATTGAAGTTTGTTCTTGCAAACGTATATGTAATAAATAAACTGAAAAAACAAACCAGTATTTTCCAGTTTATTCTTGAATACAATCAAAAGAAAAGACTTATGTTGTCAATTGCACTAATTCATAAAGAAAGATGAGCATTAACTATTATTGTACGCGCATTTTTATGCGGTATTTGTTCTAATGTATCATAATTATCTTATTGTGTGTAAATTTTTAAATTACTGTATTATTTGAAGTTAAGGACAACTTCTTGTTTGTATATCAAGCTGAGAGAACTTGTAAAACTATCTATTTGAATGAAAATGAATATTTGAGTTCGTGCACAAGTCTACATGCTTCAGAAATCTTGAACTGAAAAAGAAGTTTGAATTCGTATCATAACTACACCAACATAATGGGAATCTTTAGAAATTAGCTCAGAAGTGTATAGTTTACAAAACCAAAATATTTCCCTTTCCATTACTTAAAGTTTTTTGAAGCCATAAAATGCTTCCTTTAATAAATACAAAATTTTTAAGGACATTCATATGGTGTAAAATTAAACCACTCAAAAGAAAGAAAAATAAAATAGTCTAAAAAATTACAAATTACAAGAACATTCTGTAAGTAATTGTTATATTTTAATAGAAACTCTTCCTTGAAGGGTATATAAAGTCATTGTTATAAAGGAGTAAAATGTCGTAAGCAAATTAAAATGTCAAAAACAAGTAAAAAATGATAAGTAAATGTCAAAGATTAAATCCAGTGAGAGTGAGTGAGAGAATATTAACGTCGCACTGATTAGCAACACGAGGGCTTTTGGCGACGGTCCGCGTAATTTTGAACTATGGTCAAGTGACGCGGACGACACCTGAGCTGGCACCCCCTCTCCTAACTACCACACCACACCAACGGGAGGACGTTTGAGCTCTCGACAGATTAAACGTGCATCGTTCCCCTACACGGCGGATCTTTAGTGGTATTAGGATCAAACTCATGACACGCTAGCCATGATCCGATGCCTAGACCACTCGGCCACGGCCCTAAGATTAAATCCAGAAAGATCATAAAAAGTAACCAAACAAGTCAAAGGTTATTTACATCTTATGAATTCGAACTTGACGTAACATAGTGCTAAGACAACATGACATTGATAAAAAATAGCATACATATTATAATGAAAAAAAAATATTCCACTACAAAAATTCATAAAATCTCTAATTGAAACAGTTTGCATTAAAAGAGGAGAAATAATTAAGCAACGTAATATTTTGGTACATTTTAAAGTTAGAAGAAAAATTTCAGTTTCACTTGATTTATAAAGCTCATATCGTATGTTTGGATATGATAAAAAAAAGTATTGTAAATTAAGATTGCCAGAATATGTTTAAAGAAAAGAACATTATATGATTAACACATGTTATATGATTAACACATGTTATATGATTCTAATAATCATCCAAGATTTCCAGAACCGAAAGAATTCATTGTCATTTATAAAATTTTACAATGATAGTTTATCTTAAATTATTTTTCTGTGTAATTTTTGACGTTTGTGATAAAACGTTAGTTAAAATCGTATCGATTTATAGGGTGGCCGCGGGGAGTGAGTGAATATTAACGTCGCGCTGCTCAGCTGCACGAGGGTGGCCGTGGTAGCCTAGTTCTCAAGGTCGTGGTTGGCGTGTCATGAGTTCGAACCCAGGACCACCGAAGACCCACCATGTAGGGGAGTGATGCATATTAAATCTGTCGAAAGTTCAAACGTCTTCCCGTTGATGGGGTGTGGTAGTTAGGAGAGGGAATGCCAGCTCAAGTGTCATCCTCGTCACTTGTTCATGGTTCAAAATTACGAGGTCCATCACCAAAAGCTCTCGTGTAGCTGAACATAGCGCCATTAATATTCACTCATTCAATTTATAGGTGCTAAATAAATTATACTATTGATATTTAAAATATTTTTTTTGTTATACTTCATTAGTGTTATTTTTAAAAATAACTTCCTAAAAAATAATTTTTGATTGGTAAAGATTGACGTTCACATACATTCTTTGCAACAAATTGTTATTATTAATGCTCATTTAAAATGGGACAGCTTGCTTAATAATAATGAGTTATTTCATTTCATAAGATGAAAATGCAAGAAATGAAAGGGGAAAAAAACCCAATAAAATGAAATTTTTTCCGAATATTTGAAATCAACATTTTAATACGAAAACATCACTGAATTAGTAACAATAAGTAAAGAATAAAATAAAAGACAAAAATCAGATAAATGTAAATGTTTTATAGAACAAAAAATTCAGAGATATGTTTCAAACCCACCCACACAAATTTAAATTGTTACATCTTTTGAAACACTTAAGAGATCATGTCATTTTAAATAGCTTAAAGTTATTTGGATTGAAATTTGATTAAAGCAACTTGCATATCTTTTCTAGTATATAGATGGCTTATAAATTTTGTAGATGATACTGCGGATGAAACTTGCAGTATTGTAACCGCATAATAAATTTAACGGTTATGAAATTTTCACTCGTAAATTGACTCTTTTATATAAGGCATCATTCTATTAACCATTTTGTGACTATTAGCTTTTACTGCTTAGAACTAAACAGCCCTTAACTACTTCTTTACGATTCCTATTTAGCTTTTATTGACATAAAATACGATCTTCACAGTGGCATCTACAAAACACAGCACGCAAACTTACGGAACAAAACACGTTTTGCTTCGAATATCCAACTGCGTGACCATTAAAACCTACACGCCTGGACGCATCTCGACCTTCAAGGTAATGCCTAAATATTAACGCATTCTCTCCCTCATTTTTTGTGCCTCCGAAAGGAAATTAAACGAGTGGTACCGAAAAAAAAAGTCCAAAAGGACAATGAAAAAAAAAAGAACTTCTCTGTCAGGCAGTCGTTTTAGTAGGGCTAGGTAACCAAGACGACGAAATCTGTTTCCTATATCATCGGCGATCAATTCTTGTTCCAGCGCTGGGTTTTAGTTGGTCCACCCCGGTCTGTGTGACAACAGTTGTCGTGGACGCCTTGAGACAGGGGCTGCCCGATTCTTTACCTATCGTGTGCCATCTGAAGACGTTGTCAAATCTACAGGTGCATGACCTCGTCTTAAGACATCGCACGCTTTCGTGATTTGAGGAAATGTT
>BMAO01037365.1:0-22821 GCA_019973975.1 Trichonephila clavata
TGACCGTGATATCTTCCCATATCATTCAGTGCCACTTGTCCTTCTCGAATCCTTGACAGTCAGTTAAGGACACAAATTGATATCATGGAAGCTTTTGGATTTTTTAAAACCAATCTTGAAGTATCAATTGATAGATGTTATGGTATATATGGGTGCTTATTCTCTTGCTATGGAGGACGTGTTAAACACGTGCATTCAGTCTACCAAGGCTTAGTTTTATGAGACAATAAATCAAAACGTAACGAATTTTTTTTTAGATTTCATTATCTGAATTATCTAATTAAATGATATTTATAAAATTAAACTCTTTAAGACTTTATCTATATATCATGGATCCATAAATTTTTTATAAAATGATGCTAATCAATTATGTAAACTCGTTAAGTTTGCGTAAAGCAATAATATTCAGTCTCAAAACGTTACTTATCCTGAATCAGCATGTATCGACAATTGTACCCTTTAAAACAGGAGCGGATCAACTTTTCGAGGGTACGGGCTACTTCTAATTTTTCAAGGTGTTGCAGTCACCTAATGGCGTAAGTGTGGTGAGCTAAGAAAAAGGTCTGCAATATTTATTATAACTTAATAAAGAATATGGAATATGTACTTACCTAAATAACTACAATAAAAATAAACTTACACTTTTAAAACAGCGTTTAAAGCAAAACCCAAGATACAAAGTGTAATAATAGCCATGCTGTTGTGTTGTTGCTTATGCCACCTGATCGACAGTAACATCGGATCAAGGTCCACGAAATTTATCGCAGCTAAAGGTTAGAATTTTACGCCTGTCGTTAGCCTTAGCTTTGAGCACCATGCAGGTGACATTACTATTTTGCTCAGATTCTCCCCAATTTTGAGGGAGAACAACCTGGGGGTGGTCAGGGGCCTCCAACCTCTCTTTTCCTTCCACCAACCTCACGAGAGGACTTGCGGCTCGACGGCTATTTAGAGTGCCCTCATATTAATAGCCATAAATATAATATCAAATGATAGATTTGTTACAAAAAATTCAAAATACATTAAAAAATAAAACATTTTCATCTAAAGTTTATGCTCATAGTTATAATATGTAGAAGACTTAGTCTGCATGCTGTCAGCCAATCTTGAATATTTTGGCAATCTTCGGGCAGTCACCCCTCGGGTGTCGTTCTCGTCACTTGATCATGATTCAAAATTACGAGGACTGTAGCCAAAAGCCCTCGAGTAGCTGAATAGTGCGACGTTTAATATTCACTCTCTCCCTCTCAGACGGTCATCCCAAATGTTTTGGCGGTCCACCAGTCGATTGGGATCGACTGAATGCCCACCCACCCCTGCTTTTAGATGTTTCCAAAAAACTCGCCTCATTGTTTTTTCAATCCTTTGCTTTGGGATGTCACTTTTTTTTACAAATTTATTAAACATAATGGCAAGAAGAGGAGCGGCCGTGGTGTCCTAGTTGCTATGGTCACAAACTCGTAGCAAGAGTGCCGCGGGTTCGAGACCTGATGCCACTAAAGACTGACGTATAGCTCGCGATGCTAATTAAAGCAAATACAAAAAATGTTTGTTTGCAAGAAAGCGACGAAAGAAAAAAATATGACAAAGCAGTTTGATTTATTACACTAAAAATGAAACGCATTTAAATTCTGAATAAACTCTTTAGTGTTATACCAATTCTATTTTTGCCGTTTTTTACTCCAAAAAGCGTATGTCTTTCTCACGAAGCAAATTTTGTGTGTGTGGGGGGGGGGTTAAAATGTTACTCTTATTTCTCGTATTTGTTTCAATAAACAGATTAATTAAGAATAAATATTTCCAAGGCTTTCAAATTTTATTTTATTATGAAGCGAAAAAGAATATAAAATTGTGATGTTTAAACTTAAAATTATAAATATTCTTCAAAATTAGCTTTGTTTTTGTAACAATGTTTGTTTCATGTCATGTGATGGTATTTTAAATAATTTGCTTTCAAGAATTTTTTCCACGGCTTCAAGGTCAGCTTCATGACCCAGATGATCCGTCATGTAAATGGTCTGATGCACCTTAATTTTTTCAAGGTTCAATGTTCTGTCGTTGGTATGGTGTGGAGTTGTGAAGAATTGGGTGCCTATTCACAAGTATTACTTGACCGTGGTTCAAAATTACGAGGTCCGTCGTCAATAGCTTTTGTGTTGCTTCAGAAATGCGACGTTAATAATGGTTGACCAGCTATGTTTAAGGTATCCGACTACCCTAAAGTTGTGAATTTTGCCAAAAATCGATTGATTGTTTAATTTTTATGGCACAAGAGCCAAAAATCGACAAATTTTTATTTTATTTTATGGGCCATCTTATTAGCTTTATAAAAATATCAAGTTTATTATTTTCCGTTCTCTAGAACAAAAACTACTAGTGTTTTAGTAAAAGCAGATGCTATTACTTTGAGCAAGATGTCATTTTTTAAAACGCATTTTACTCGAAATGTGTGTGTGTGTTTTTTTTAAATGCTCAAACGGGGACAGTGATTGCCAAAAAAGGTTTTGCAAATTGACTGAAATTTTTTGTTATTTGTTCTGTATAACAGTAGAAGTGTTTTAACTTTCAGATTTATCAATCACTGTCTTATTACAAAATTTACAGTCCCTTATGTTAACATAATCACTGTTTTTTTAGCAATTTCATATAATTAAGATAAAGTGCTCTAGTTTTTGTAAAAATTAAATTGTCTGATCCTGATAGTCATTTCAAAAATAAATACCATATCAATATATCAGAATTGAAAAATTTAAAATTTGTTCATAAACTTTTGGAACAGAATTGGCTGCGTTTGTTATTTTTTTTAAAGTTTTTACCAATTTTTTCCATTTTAGTTATAATAATTTCTTTTTCTCTTCTTAATTTTAGCCTATTTTTCTTAAAATGTACTAAACAAATATAAAACACACACACAAAGCCCCATTTTTTTAAATAATGTTTTCGCAAGTAGTCGGGATACCTTAAGTCGTGCTTGAGATGCGATTCCAACTAAATCTGTGTAGAATAACAGGGACTGGGCTTAAGAGACATAATAACGTAGTATTAGAAAAGCGAAATATCAACTCAAGTTTTGTCTTTGTTTTTGGACTGCTTTCAAAACTACTAGGTTCGCCACCAGTAGCTACCTCTCTGTACTAGTACTAAAAGTGTTAATAAACCATTTCAATCGTAATTAATTTGAAATCTAGTTTCTCAGTTTATGAATTAGAAATTCGTTAAGGGTAAGAGATGAACAAAATAGTTCGCTTACTTTTTTCATTGCAAATATCTTTGAATTACATATGCTTTTACAATCTTCTCTTGTCTGTCCATGGGTTACTTTTCAAGAAAAAGATATTCCTGACACCTACCAAACAAAATCCCTGGTTCAAGGCACCAAGTATTTTGGTGTCATTTTAGATAAATCTTATTTTTAGATAACGTTATATAAATTTGGATATACTTTTACAGTAGTATAAATTATTCTCCCTAATTTCTATAAAATATATGTTAATTAGAAATAACTGATTATTTATTCTCTGCGATTCTCAAACAGTCCTCAAATATTCTTCCAATTTAGGAATACACAGCTAAACCCCATTATAAACATATTACAAAAAGTAGAACACCTAGTTCCCAAACTAATCCTGAATGCTTTTTTCAGGAGAATTGAAGATTTCAGAATAGCAATTATATCTCTATAATTAGAAATGTGTACAAAAAAATTAACTATTGAATTCGTTTTTAAAATTTTTAACTCTAATACCTCTGCAGATGACCGATTCACATGTTTAGTAAATTGAGGCTAAACTGAGCAGGCTGAGCAAAAGCAATTTTATTTGGAATTCATCAACATATATACAATACTGTATTAATTAAAATAGTGGTAGATATTTAGAGTATGCAAATTGATCCTTTGTTCAAAGTTAGTGGTAAAGGTATGGCGGCGCTACCAATATGCAAACTAATTCTTTATACCAGGGGTGGCCAACCTTTTTGAGAAGAGTACCTCTATTCGATAAAAAATAATTAATCGTGCCACTTCCAACAAACAAATGTGGAAAAGTGAAATTTTATTTATAAGCTTATTATGTTTTTCCCCCCGCAAATAGCACATTTTTTAATGCAAGTCTATGTAGTCGATATTTAAAAATATAATTAAGACGAAAGTACAAACTTAGGTTTTTATTTAATAAATTCTTTTAACAAGTTCAATCAATTAGGTTAAGCATAAAATAAAAATAAGTAACTTGAATCATTTAATTCAAAATAATTATTAAACCCTCAGTATTTACTTAATGTGGCTTTTGAATTACTATTTTTTTTTACCAAGTCATTTATATTAGGATTAGCTCTTACAGTTGCCTTCAAAATTAGGTTATTATAGGTGCACATCAGCTAGTTTTGTGTGATATTTATTTTATTATGTTCACATAGGCAGAAAACTTTTATTCACAAACATATGTTGATCCAAATTTTAAGGGTTTTTTGTCTGAGATAACCCCACTTCAATAAAATTGTAAAAAATGGTTATCATTCCAAAAAATTTTTTCAGCAAGTTTTCACGTGCCACTATTACAACTCCCCCGTGCCACGGGTTGGTCACCCTTGCTTTATACTAAGAGGTAAAGAAATGGTGACGTCACACATCCATTTACACAATAGAGAAAAATACACCTGTAATTAAAATTTTTATAGACCTAAGAATGTATCATTTGATGCTTATTTTGTATGAAAACTCTTTATTAAAAATCTATTTTCTTTTTTATTGGTTTAAAGTGTTCAACTTGCGTAGCCAACCGTTGGCACGTATCTGATAAATACAACTTCATTTCCCTCGGTAAGAAAAACTTTAATCGGGGAAACTTTCATCATTTTATGGAAAATATTTCTCGTCCAATGAGCCATCCTAGAAGAAAGAATTGGTTCATTAAAACTTCCATCTCTACGTTTAAATACAATCCTGTAAAGAAATAAATGCTTTAACAATGCCCAGTATTAATACTTCAACTTTATTTTTAAAACTTAACGCAATTTTTTTGATTTCATAATGTAACTCCTGAGCAAGTTTAGAGAATCTATCAGTCTTTCAAATAACTCTCATTGGATAGAAAATACTTGACAGGGCTACGAACTTCATTAAATCTAATCCGTTTCAGTCCAGGAGACTAAATTAAATATTTGTGTCCTTATATAATAAAAGGGATGTGTGTGTGTGGATTTTTAAATGCAGTTGAGTCTGACCGAATTAAATGGATTTTGCAAAAGGCTGAAAATAGTAACCTTGAAAAAATAAAGCTTCATGTCAAAAATAGATTTCACTTAAAAAATCAGTCCGCAGGTGAATATATCAAGGTTTTTTTTTTGCATTGCTTTTTCTAATTACTACAAAAATATCTTGCTACAAACGCAAAAAAAT
Organism: Trichonephila clavata; assembly: GCA_019973975.1. Lineage (NCBI taxonomy): Eukaryota > Metazoa > Arthropoda > Arachnida > Araneae > Nephilidae > Trichonephila > Trichonephila clavata. The sequence continues at coordinate 5,399 of BMAO01037365.1, forward strand.
TTCAATAATCAATAGTATCTATTACAGTCAACGAAACCGTCATATGGTTGGATAAGCAGCCGTTATAGGTAATCGATAACCTGAGAAATCAATAATTGCCAATTCCATAGGTATAGCCACCATTACGTACAATTTTTGTTTGAAGAATTATTAATTTGTTATATTGGCTCATAAGTCTTTGTATGCTTAGCCTGGGCATAAGAGCCCTCGCGCTGGCCCCCGAGAGATCTAATTTCAGTTATGCTTAATTTCTAAACTGGAAAAGAGTAATACTATAATGTTTCATATTGTATCACAGATATTTTTTTGTTAAATAGTTATTTTCGAAAAACTTAAACTGGTGCGTTTATATTTAAATAACGAAATTAAATCCCGAAATAGAATTCGATATCGTGTTTGGAATTGGTAACAATTGTTTTAATATTGATGGGTATAAAGCGAATGATAAAATACCTTTTTATATGGAAATATTTTATTCAAAATTATCTGTTGCTAGAGTTATAAAGATTTGAAGTGTTTATTAAGTAAGATTCAAACGAGATAAATATTTCGGATAGATTCCAGATATTATTATTAAAAATAATTCGCGGTTTCTTTTTTTGTTTGATAAACCGTATTTTATCTGTTTTTTCATTGATTACATATCAAACAGAGGATCATGTTTTTTTTTAAGGTTTAACTTTGAAAACCTGTAACTTACTTCTTCCTCTTGCAAAAAAACAAACAAAAAACTATTAACGAGAATATTTTTCTTCAATTTTGCTTTAGTTTTTAGCAGAAAAGTTTCATTAAGCAAATAGTAATCTTTCTAATCGTGGTTAAAATTATAAGCGCTGATGAATATTGAAAATATTAGCATATGCAAGTTTTTTTAGCCTAATTTTTTTTTTTTTTTCAAAACTTTTTGGTATTCTGTTTGAAAGAATTTTTCATGACATATTTACATAAAATTTTTCTTCAATTATATTTTAAATATCAGCTTTTATCCTGACTTTGAATAATAATGAATATTGCAATCCTTTTTTTTTTTTTGGTTAGCTTTTTAAATTCTTTTTTTTTTGTGACAATATGCTGCTGATTGATTTAAAAAAAAAATTGTGGAGGCTTTATCATTTTCTACATTATTTTTTTGCTTTAGTATCTTTATAAATACTATAAAACAATAAAAAATGATTTTAAATATAATAACATGCAATTTTAAAAGAAAGAGACGTTTTTTAAAGTATCGAGTGTTTAACCAACCATCAAGAACATGCTTAATATCAGCGTTTAGTGTTACTTTGTTGTCTGAAAGTATCTGTGTGTGTGTGGAACATTGATTTTTTTAACTGGTACGGTTGCGGTCAGTCGCAAGCTAGTGGTCGAGGATGTTGTAGTCGATCCGTGTATTAAAATCCTAATTTTAAAGTTGCAGAGGTTTTTTAAGGGGTACATTATTAGTTCAGAAAAGCATTTACTTGAAAAACAAATCTGTGTATGATTTACAAATGTTATCTTGGAGGTAAGTTCGAATTTCATAGAGGCCACAGTAGCGTGAACACGTGGCCCGAGCCCTGGTGCCACTGAAGATCCGCCATGTAGAGGGGTCGATGCACGTTAAATTCGTCGAGGCTCTGTCCTCCTGTTGATGTGGTAGTTAGGAGAGGGGTGCCAGCTCAGATGTCGTCCTTGTCACTTGATCGACACTCAAAATTACTATGTCCGTTGCCAATAGTCCTTGTTACTCTCATTCGAATTTCAGATAAGGAGGGCGAAAGCCAAAAATTCTGAAAACCACTGCTGTAGATTATTTATAATTCATTGCATCTGACAGTCATCTTTGGTCTTCATTGGCTTTTGGGATGCTGCGTTATCAAAATGGAATATATAAAGTTTTTCTCTCGTAATTGAGGATCGCGTTAAGCCATTAGAAGAGCAACAGCCTTGTGATCAGTGAGTCACAATCTTAAGGCTCGCCTATGGCTTGTATAAAGTAAAAAGAACTGCTATATATTTAATTTTTTCAGGTCCTTGAAAGTGTTGAGGCCGCGGTAACCGAATGATCATATTCACGAGCTCTTTGCCGGCTTTGTTGCAATTGAGTGTGGGCTTCAGATCTGTGTGTGTTGCCACTAAAAACTGTTGTATAGAGGTGCTGATTGTGCATCTTAAAATCTGTCTAAGCTCATAATCACGTTGGGGGGATATGGAAAGTGGGTGCCAGCTCAGGTGTCATCCTCATCATTTGACCATAGTTCAAAATTACGAGGTCCGATAGCTAAAAAGGAGGCAACTTTGAACTATATAAGCCTTTTGAGGAAGCAGATGTCATTAAATCCATCGAGATGGGTCGTTTGAGGTTTGCGGGCCACGTCTGCAGTATGGACGCCTCATCCTTGACTTTCAGAATTTTCAATTACAAACTTGTTAGTACTAGAACTAGGGATATGCCCAAATTGAGGCAGGCCGATTGTGTGGAAGACGATTTTTAAGTTTTAAGAGTGACTAATTGGAGATCGCGGAATGGAAGAGGGTTTTTGAGAATGCCCTGGCCCACCCTGGTTTGTTGTGTCGATAGAAAAAGGTGGCTAAAAGCTCTGAAGTTGCTTCCGAGGGTGATGTTGATAAAGAATCAATTTTTTAAAATGTTCAAGTTAGATGTGATACCAACTAAAATGTTGTTCGCATCTTTTTTCGTTTTGTATAGTTGAATTAAACTTTTAAATATGGAATTTCTACTAATCTCTGCGGGTGTGTGTGTGTGAAATAAACCTCAGATTTCGAATTTTGATTATGAGTTTTAAAGAAATCTTCTGGAAATGAGTGCCTGAAATTTTTCTTTTCAGATAGCAAATTAGTTGAATTTAAATGTCAATATATTCAAAGGTTTATTATTCGTATTTATTCCAAGAGATTTAAGAAACTTCGGAAGAGTCTTTAGCTGCTTGAATTCATTGATTCTCTTTTAGAAAGTAATATTGAATAATGCACCTTTTTATATAATCGTAATTTAATATTAAATTGTGTATATTGTGTGTGTTAAAAAGTTATAGAAATAAGTAAAATGAAAAATACTTATGAATTTTGATTTTATTTTCTGAATTCTATTTTATCGATAATCTCGATGGCGATAAAAGAGATAATATATTAGTGAAATATGCAAATTTTAAGTATTTCATTCAATGAAAAATTTTGGGGAATATTTTGCATTATGTAAAGACCTAAAGAATTCAACTATATCTTATGCCAACTTTTACATTAGGATATTACAAAATATTAATGGGCCCTTGAGGCATCATGCACATTTTTTAATGTAAATTATTAATTTATATGATTTTTCCTTTTTAAAATCTACATTTTAATTTATTATGAAGTGTTTTCGTATTACCCACTGGTTTAGCTAAATTGTTATGAGTGGGCTTAGTATCAAAATTCCTTCGGGGACCCTTTTTTAGATATGAGGACCCTGTTAGTGGGACTGTAGTTGCACATGTTAAGCCCCTGTCGCTCAGGGGCTTCGTATCATTGATACGGCGGTAACTAGGGCCCTGTTATTACTAGCCATATAGAAGAAGATACTTAGAAAAAATCAATTACGTTATATATATAAGGGAATTTTTATTCCAGATCAGAGCAATACCTGATTAAAATTCGTTCAAGGTCTTCCGAACTGATTTTTCTTTTTGCTGTACAAAACTAAACACTATGCATTTTTTTACATATATATAATTAAGTTTTTTATGTTTGAAAATTTTGAAATACACCAAAAATAACCTTCGAAATCATTGTATGCTAAACTTTTACAGTAGAACAAGGCAGAGCTATCTCAATAGTTATTTTAAAGCTGACAAGTAGTCAAGATAAAAAAAATATTGACTAAATATTGCTGTAAATATTGTGAATCTTTCGCTTATATTTGCAAATAAATAATTAATGATTCGTAAGTTTTTATAATAGTTTTTAGCGTTTGTAGAAATTAGTTTAGTATATTTAAAGTCTGGATAATCCGTGATTTTTAGTAATACTATCTTTTAAAAAAACTTGATTAAATATCTGACTAGTATTACAAACTGGTGACTTGGTTTCAATTTCCTTAATTTCTTATCTCTTTTTAAATTGTGGTCTTTTCCTCATTTCTGGTAATTTCGAAAATTGAGGTTTGCAAGCATAAGTTTTTACTTTTTTCTGTTTTATTTTTATGCAGGTGGCATTTTTAGAACTGTCATAACAATTCTCCAACTAGTTGGCCTATTTCTTAAACTACTAGTGAATATTATAGGAATTTATTTTTTTCCCGAAAAATAACCACCCGTGTAAATATTGGAATCGGAACGGTGAAATTGTTTCGTCAAGCATAGACCATTTTATGACCGAAAAAGGATTAGCTTCTATTAATTTTGAAATTTGTCTAACCGAATAGCAACAAAAAACATGCAATTCTTAAGATACTCATTCTTTATGTTTGCTAGTCTAAACTTAGATACACTTCACTAAAAATCGCCAAGAATTGTGCAAATAGTGAATTAATATTTAATATGTCATCATACAATATTTCATACGACCAAAACTCATCAAACATTTTTCAGATTGTAAAATGGTACAATATATAGATTTTTTTTCTACTGACAGCATATTTTATTCCACTGAAAATTGATTCGTACAATAATCTGTTTAGAAATACAGTACGATAAAGAATGTTCATGTTATAACTACTCAGGATTATCTATATATATAAAGGAGAAAAGCGACTCACTCACTGACTGACTAATCACGATATCTCTGGAACTATTCAACCTACATAGCTGAAATTTGGTAGACATGTTCCTTTCATAGAGTAGACATCAGCTACGAAAGGATTTTCCGAAATACGAAACGCAAGGGGCGTTACGGGGGTTAAGGGGCGTTATAAATAATTGTTTCCATGTTTAAACTACTCAATGTACAAATTTGAAATTGGGTTAGCAGATTCCTTTCATACAGTAGAGATCCGCTACAAAATGAGTTTGGTGAAAATCGTCCCCTAAGTGGCGTTGCAGGGGCTTAGGAGGCGTTATAGATAAGTATTTTCATTTTTAAACTATTTGACGCACTGTCTTTAAATTTGATAAATAGATTCCTTTCGTAGAATAATGGTCAGTTACAAAACTGGTTTCGCGAAAACACCTCTAAGTGGCGTTGCGGGGGATTAAGGGGCGTAATAGATAAATATATCCGTTTTTAAACTACTTCACCTACCTGCTTGAAAATTGGTAGGTAAGTTTCTTTCATGGAGTAAATATCCGCTACAAAATGGGTTTTTAAAAAATTGATCCCCAAGGGGTGTTGCGGGGGGGGGGGGGGTTTAAGGGGCGTTATAAATTCCGATTTTTTAACTATTAGACGTACAGTCTTGAAATTTAGTAAGCAGATTCCTCTCATGGGGTAGAGATACGCTACAAAATGGGTTTCGTAAAAATTGCCCCCAAGTGGCGTTGCGGGACTTAAGGGGTGTTATAGATAATTATTTCAATTTTTAAACTATTAGACGCACAGTCTTTATATTTGATAAATACATTTCTTTCATAGAGTAGAGATCAGCTATAAGAAGGTTTTGTGAAAACAGACCTCTAAGTGGCGTTGCGGGGGATTAAGTGGTGTAATAGATAAATATTTTCGTTTTTAAACTACTTGACCTACCTGCTTGAAAATTTATAGGAATGTTTCTTTCATGGAGTACATATCCGTTACAAAACGGGTTTGGGGAAAATTGAACCCCAAGGGGTGTTGCGGGGGGGTTAAGGGCAGATATAAGTAATTATTTCTCTTTTTAAACTATTAGACGCACAGTCGTGAAATTTGGTGAGCAGATTCCTCTCATAGAATAGAGATACACTACGAAATGTGTTTTGTGAAAATAGACCCCTAGAGTTGGCGTTGCGGGGGCTCAAGTGGCATTATAGATAATTATCCCCATTTTTAAATTATTAGACGTACAGTCTTGAAATTTGATAAGCATATTCCTTTCGTAGAGAACCGCTACAAAATGGGTTTTGCGAATATCAACTACCAAGTTTAATTTCGGGAGAATAAGAGGCGTAATCGATAAATATTTCCATTTTTAAACTATTTGACCATCCTGCTTGAAAATTGGTAGGCATGTTCCTTTCATGGAATATAATTCCTCTAACAAAGAGTAAAACGAAAATTGACCTATAAGGATGTTTGCGAGGGGTCAAGAGGAGTTACAGAAAAAAATTCCTGTTTTTAATTGTTAGACCCATGTACTTGAAATTTTTTAAGCATGTTTCTTTTCTTGAATAGGGATGCACTAAGAATGTATTTTAAGTAAATCAAGTTCTGTGGAGGGGTGCAGGGGTTAACGGGACGTATTGACACAAAAAAAAATCCTTTTTTCGAGCTACAAGGACTATAATAATGAAATTTGGTTTGCATTTTTCTTTTGTTGAATTGAAATCCGCTAAGAGAGGTTATTTTTGAAAACGGCTCTCAACGGGATTACGGGGATATTGATAGTAAACCTTTTGTTTTTTTTTCTGTTTGATTTAGACTTGAAATTTGGCTTGCATGTTCAATTTACGGAGTAGAGATCCATCACGAAAATTGGTTTTGCGGGAATCCACTTGGTTTTTGGGTTACGAAAGAGCAAACATCCTTCTATACTTCAATTTTAGAGATTTTTAGAAAATACAAATTAGATGAGTTCTGCCCTTTTTATTTATCAAGAAGTGACAGTTACAGGTCTAAGTATATTTTTCAATACAATCGAATTCTTAATGCTAGGACTTAGATATCAATAATTTATACGTATATATAAGCAGTAAGAATTTATAAAACATCATGAAATACCCAGCGAAGCGGGCGGGTAACAGCTAGTTATATTATAACCTTTTTCTGTCTGAAAATGTGTTCAGAGTTTCGGTCCAACTTGACACATATAATACAGAGAAAGCTTACAATTTTGTAATCTAGCTATAAAATTCTGTAAATGGGTGAAACTAAAAAGAAAAATGGTTGCAAAATCTTGAGTATAGATGAGTTTCGGGCTCAAGATTAAAATTTCATTTTAGAAATGTTTATACAAAAATTCAGTCTTTGCTGTTATTAGAGCATTGAGGTAAGTATTTAAGTTCAAACAATGCAAGTTCTTGTATATTGAGTTTTTTTTTTTGAGGTATTGGTAATTAATGATACTTTTTCAATTGCTTCAATTGAAGCTACAAATTTAGGCAATGATTTATTGTCAAGCAAGAATATTAATAAATTATTTCTCGGTCCTTTTTTTTTAAATTCTAAAATAGGTCAGTGATTACAATGCTATAAAATTAAGGCAACCGAAATTAATTTAAACCTAATCAATATATCAATTAAAGTTTCGTACGATAAGAATTTGTATCAATTCAGATGAGACAAACCCATTGTTATTAAAATCTTATTTTCGAACTATATATATGTATTAATGTGTATTATATATGTATAATTTAACTAAGAAAAGCGAACAGTAAATGCGCCGAAATGATAAAGGATGTAAAGATCTGTGTTTTTCAACCTCTCTGTTGTCATACGTGTCGCAAGTATTTCTGATGAATAATTAAAATTAGATGGGTTTTGTAGCTCTGAAATAGTATTTGTAATAACCTCAAAAAAGGTATTTTTAAATTTAGTTTTTCCTTGCTGTTTGGTATTTTTCCCTGTTGTAACTGACATTTTGATCCAAATTTACTTTTCTTTCAAAAAATGTTTGTGAAATAAATCATTAAATTTCTTTTGTGTGATTTCATTGCTGTGAATTATAAAAGTTTTATTCATTTAGCCATTAAGAACAAATTTTTAATAAAATCTGGTATTTTACAAAAGGAAGATAATGAAGCAAACGCGGAAGTATAAAGATGATTACATCGAATTCGGGTTAATCGCTATTGAAACAGAAGACCTTCAAATACCAGTCTATGGTAATTGCAAAAATAAATTTGCAAATGAAGCTCTCATTCTTAGTAAACTGAAGGCATTTGGAAACTTAAAGAGAGTATTTTGAAAACCTATTAGTGCAGTAAAATATAAAATAGCAAAAATGTTTTAAGCAGAACGAAGGCGCCAAAAAGGAGGAGATTGATTTTTGGGTTGTACAATGAATTGCACAAGCATTAGTTGAAACATTGCTGACAGAGTAGGTCAAGAAAGTATCATCCGATGACGAAATATCACCCGGAAATTTATCTTCAAACTTAATTGTCCAACAACATTTCGAATCGCCTGAAAGTGAATTCTGGTCACTTTAGGTTGATGAATCGATGAACAGCTCATTCCTTTCATCCGATTTGCTAAGGATCAAAAAAAATTCTTGAATATCTTTTTTCAAAGATTTGAAAAGAACGTTGACAGGAAAGAGATATTTAAACTTTTACTTAAAAAATATTTCAAGCTTTTGCTTTCTGTGACAAAAACTGCGTTGGTGTATGCACAAACGGATATCCATCGATGTTAGGAAACAAAGGTTTTTTCACATTTATGCATCAAGAAAATCCAAATATTCCTAGCGTCTACTGCATAATGCACACATTATCTCTCGTTTCAAAATTTTTAACTTCAGATTTGGTAATTCTTATGAACCTGGTCGTCATCTGATTTATTAATTTTATAAAAAGTCGACCTCTTAAAAATTCCGAATTTTTCTTAGTTGTACGACGCAGAATAGTTTCATATTGAAAACTTTGATATCATACCGGAGTGCATTGGCTTTGAAAGGGAAAGGTTTTGGAACACTGTTGCGCCTGAAAGCAGCGGTGATTTTGTTCTTGATCGACAAAACATCGTTGAGAAACTCCATGTTCAGATTTGGTGGCTTAATGTTCATTTCCTCTCCAACTGTGTGAAAAGAACTCTTTGAATTTAAATCTTCAACGTGTGTTCTTTCGAGTATATCGTCACATCAACAGTGTAATCACTTAAAGAAATATTAATGTGTGAAATAGGAAGTATCTTACAAAAGGAAGTTTTAACTGTTTTCCGGGTGTCAATGAATCTCAATAAAAAAGAGAAAAAAATAAATAAAATGATAAGTTTTATTGACGGTTATGATAAGTTAATCAAACCATGCGTAATTTACAAGACTCCAAATTTGACGACAGAATAAGAACAGCTCCATTGATTTAAGTAACGATTAGTTGTACCGTTTAACGGTCTTTGGAAAAAAATTAAATGAGTTTTGCCGTTCTTTCAAATTTATACACTGCAATCAGCTTGAAAGTTATTGATAGTTTTCTACCTTTTACATCTTCATACTCTGTGAATTTAGATTTTCAGGATTGACAGAAATCGCCTCCAAAAAACGAGAAGGATTACTTTTAAAACTCGAACTTGTCTGGCAATTTGAGAATATCTTTAATTAGGTCAAGAAAGCATTAGCCCTCTCTCATTGAATAAATTTTGTAAATAATTTGTTTTTTGTAAAATTTTAACTTTTTTTAAAATTTTTTAAATGGGCCGTCACCCAAAAAAAGTTTGATAAACACTGGCCTAGATGGATTAACGATTGTATGGTGTTTAAGTCACAGCTATACTTCCATGACAACTTCAGTATATCAAAATTTACGAAATTCATTTTAATTAAATTCATTCTGTTAAGAGATCGTCGGTTGCTAATATTCATTCTAGATGGACGACATACTCATTCAGAAAAATTGTGATTTTTATTTGAAAATACTAAATTTTTAAAATTTTAGGTGAAAAGTTTATGTAAAACAGAAACCCTTTTAAAAGCAATTATCTCAGAAGTGAGAACAATGGCTTTTAAATAATATTTTTCTTTATGTAATCAATAAAGAATACGCGTATTTTTGTTACAACTTAGTCCTCTAGGCTAATTAAACTGCAATATGTGTATTTGAAAAACTTTAAAAACAGAAATAATAAGATTTTGCGATTTGTTTTTAACTTGATGAAATTTCCTGTTTATATGATTAGAAACACTAATCACATTTAGACTGTGCATTAAATCTACTAATTTAAAATCTTGGTCAAATTTAAGAATTTTCTATATTGCCATATGTGAAAAGTTTTTATATTTAATGAATGATACGTGATATTACATTCGAGAAAAATCCGCATTAAAATTTTTCTGACTTGATTTCTGAAGAATTTGATTATTTATCAGGATTTCTTTTTCTCTCGCATCACCTTTTTTAATTTGACGGATGGCGAGATCTTGATATTCTATATTAATAAGTTGAATTTTGTCTAAAAACAATAAATTGGAATACATCAGAAATACCGTTTGGAAAGTATTCTTCAAAAAATATTTTTAGGAAAATATTCGTCATTTTAAGTGGGGCGGGGAATAATCTTGTTTGGAGAAATTTCTCCTAACATTGCAGGCAAAATAATTACCCGTTAGTCATCAGTTTGATACAAAAACACTCAAATAAAAAAGTTGCGTTATATAAATATGTTAAGGCCGTTAAAGAAATCTAAATTTAATTTAATTTCAAATCGCAAAATTTTTTTGGAAAAATACAGAACATCAACTTTTTTGAAAGTTAAGTATTTTGCATTTGAATGTGTCGTTATTTTTTAGATATTGGAAAATAAAATAATTATAAATATTGTGGTTTTAAATCTCTATTTTCTAGGAGTACAGAGAAAGGCTTCAAATCTATCTTGGAATCACATTTTAGATTTAGGTTGCGTTTTGACTATACTTTTTCGATTCATCAGGACATGTTATTTGTAACACGTTATCTTTTTCAATCTCATTTCCTTTCATCCTAGATACATTTTATGATTTATCTCTCATCCGAGATAAAATGACACCGGATATAGTTGTACTATTCCAAGAACAAATGTTTAATTTTTTACAGTTTTAGGGGAAAAAACGTATTGTTTGTAAAAAAAACCTTTTAGAAAAAAATGTGAAGCTACTTGAGATTTATAAACCTTGTAAAAATTTAGTATGCTGTTAATTGAAATTAATGAATTCTAATCATAATCCCAAAATATTTTCTGTATATCAGAATTTTATAGATTTCATGAAAAAAATTCCTACATAAATTGATTTTCAAACTTTCGTGTTACAGTAATAAAAATGAAAGTATAGGGAGAGATTATAAAAGAGTAATCTTATTATTATTTTTTTGTGAGTGTAATAATTTTAATAGCAAATATTTCAATTGTTTTTTTCTCTTCAAAAAATATATGCCAAAAGCATTGGTACAAAATTGGGTTTCGTTCCCGGGAAATCATAAGATTTTTGTACTTTTTCTATTCCCGGGAATTTGACTTCGTTCCCGGGAATCACACGGGGCTTGAATTATCTATGAGGTAGCTATTTTTGACTTGACCTTACATTATTTTAATCTCGGACATTGTTAACTGAACCTACTGTGGCAATTTGAGATCATTCACCCCGAACTTCTGGACGAAGGGATGGTCGTTATTCCCAAATGTGGGGGAAGAGTTCTCGAAAAGTTGCATAGCTAACACGAATCGTAAAACTTTTTTAATTTCTGCTGACAGTAGAAAACTTATAATTCATTATTGGAATCATGAAAAAACTGAAAATATTTAAATCTACAATTCATAAAATTTCGAAAAAGAAGATAAATTTAGTTAACTTGGATGTGTGTGTACTACACATGTAACTTTTTATTTAACTGAACTTGGGTAAATCGTTAGGGATATTGCTTGCAATCCTGAAGTCTGAGCAGAAAAACTAACAAAAGTGTCAGCGGTTTAACACGTCTGCTAATACACAAAGCTATCGGAAGTCTTTCTAGAATGTATAGTTTTCTTTAGTAAATAGAAAAAAGGAATTCATTTGGTAAGCAAATTGAAAAGTTCGATTACAATTCGCTAAATCTATATTGGAAAAATCTCCAGACTTTTGGAAATTGGTTAGTAGATTGAGAGCAAGCACAATATTTATGGAAAGAAAAACAGTATGGCGGAAACCTAATACTAAACTTGAAATGAATCTTTACTCCATCTGTGAAACATAATAGAGGTAGACAACCTCTGGGATTCTGAGTGCTGACGGTGTGGCGAATTTTCACTTAATTGATGGAAAAGTGGATAGATTTGTTTATTTAAATCTTTTGAAGCAAAAGTGCTAAAAAAAATCTGCATCCCTTTAAAAATTACACCCACAAATTTAAAATTTCCAACAAAAAGAAAAAATTGAATGAAAAATGATACTCATAACAGAATGGGAAAAAAATTGGAAAGATTGTGAAAATCTGGTGAAATCTCATTTCTAAAAAGTTATGTTTGTGCATCCCAATACTTTTCTGTGGCCGCTGTAATCTAGTTAAGGTAACGGACTCGGTGTAGGCATGCCATGAGAGTTCGGGCTTAGTACCGAACAGTGCGACGTTAATATTCACTCACTCACCCGGGCCTAGTACCGCTGAAGAACCACCGTGCAGAGCGGGCCGATGCACGTTGGTGTTTTGTGGAAATCAGGAGAGGGGGTGCCAGTTCAGGTGTCGCCCTTGTCCCTTGACCGTGATTCAAAATTACGAGATCCATCGCCTATAGCCCTTGTGCAGCTTTATAGGGCGACTTAAATATAACTCCAATACCTTTCTGACCACTGCTTTGAGTTAATACTAAAAGGTGTATAGTTTTACAATTATTTAACAATTAAGTTTTTTTGAGCGGCTTATATTTTATTTAATTATCAAATATATGCAAGAAAAACAGTTGGTTTTTCTTTCAAAAATATTTGAAAGTTAGTTTTGCCCATTACTTTTTAAAGCCAGTTTATAACAAAGAAAAATATTGAAAACTAATAACTATATTCTTTTTATTTTAATAAAATTCGAATTGAACATCCAGTAATTTACATCGATTTTTCATAAATTTTGCTTAAAAATCTTTATTAAGTGTGTTTTTGTGGATAATTTGGCGATGTGTTCACCTTTCTCTCTTCACTCTGCTGCTTTGATGGCCGCGGTAGCCAAGTGGTCAAGGTATCGGATCATGGCTAGCGTGTCATGAGTTCGAGCCCAATACCACTGAAGACCCACTGTGTAGGAGAGCGATGCACGTTAAATCTGTCGAGAGCTCAAACGTCCTCCCGTTGGTGTGGTGTGGTAGTTAGGAGAAGGGGGTGCCAGCTCAGGTGTCGTCCGCGTCACTTGACATTGGTTCAAAATTGCACGGTCCGTCGCCAAAAGCCCTCGTGTAGCTGAACAGTGCGACGTTAATATTCACTCACTGCTGGCTTTGATACTTTCTTCGAAATCGATACCATGAAAAAAATCTTAATAGATTCTAATTAAATCATTGGATGAAATAATGCAACCTGCTGTGCAAAAAAAAAAACAATTTTTCTTTCCAAGTTCTTATTTGGTACAACAGAGTTTGAATACTTTTAGGAAAAATTCAGAGGTCAGTATATAGCTTGGTGGTAGCTTTACTAACTTCGTGATCGGAAGGGCTTAGATTTTTGTATTTTCTATATTGTAGCCATCCAGTTCCTTAAAATTTATCAAGATACTAAAGTCCTCTAATGTCGCTGCGTTGGAAGTTTGAGTGTAAAGTACCAGCTCGAGTTTCATCCTCATTACTAGACCTTAGTTCAGAGTTAGGGGCGCCCATCTTTATCGACAAAAATCGGTAATAGATCGGCTTTATGGTATTATTTGTTAATGTGATTTTGTTAAATATACTTAAGGTTTTTACAGCATTTAATCAGAATAAACGCTCATTCTTAAATAGAATAAATATTTTGACATAGTTGAGTATAAAATTATATATATACACACAATTCTGAGTATACCATGCCGTTCTGTATCGTGTTTTTTTTAACTCTGTACTACAGCATGCCAGTTAAATTTTCTCCAGAAACAAAGGTAAAATAATACCCAGCCATTCTACGTAAGTATGCAGTGATAGACGGGTTTTGAAAAACTACAATCGTAACCTTAATTATTTGTTCATCTAAATTGCTGACGTTTAGCTACTTTTTAATTAAAATTTGATATTCTCTTTCTGAAACAGTTTTAATTTTCCCGTTTTCTTAGATATTGAATTCTTGAGTGTATTCTTATTGTTCCTTTTTATTCTAGGACTTAATTTATATTTCCTAGATATTCTCTTTGACAGTCTAATTAAAATTATTTGGGTGACGTCCAACTTTGTTCGTTGTATAAAATTTGCTGAAATTTGTCATTAACTTATGTTTATCGAGTAGAAAGTACTTGCTATTTATTTCAAATTTAAAAACTTTGATCAAATTTTTATTTTCTGAACAATTAGTTTTGTACTACCGTATCATTAAAAACATTTGTAAATGTAAAAATTCGAATGGCGTCCTTCGTATGAAATCATGGAATGCATCTTCCAAGTCCAATGAGTTGTCAAAGGAGTTTCCTAGAAGGCAAAAACCATCTTTTTGCTAATTCTCAAGCATCGATACATTTTAAGAAACCAGCATTTTCTGAATTACTGACTTGAAAAATTTAGTACCTTTTAACAGCAAACTTTGATGCCGTGTGATTTTTAAAACAAATTAACATAAAAATTGTTTTGCTGTTTTAAAAGCTCAAAATTCTCCGCTCTTATTTACACTTTATTTTTATTCAGAACAAAATGCACTTTTTTTCATGCAGGTTTAATCCATTAAAGAGATCACTAAGTTTCAATTCTTTTTCTGTAAAACATGGAAATAAAATTCTTTGATCTATGTGGGAAAATATTGCTAATTAAAAACAAAATTTAGAATTTAATGTTGCATTTGCGCAACGCCAGTGCTAAATGGTTAACTGTATATAACTTCAATGAGTATAAGTTATATTTGTTTATCAGTTGATCGCAGTGGCACACACAAGTGGGGGAGGGTCCCCGGGTCCGGACCTCTCACCCCAAAGCCCTTGATTTTTCTTCCCGATTGATTCTAGTCCTATGTATATGATACGCGAAATCTAATTATTTGTTATTAATAATTAATTTTATTAATTAATGCTACTTATTCAATCAATAATTAGTTTTTTACCGTTTTCTGTTCCTGAAAATCGACAAAATTAAAAGAATATGTTAGGCGGCGTATTGGAGCATGATACGAGATTAGTGGACATTCCACCCTGAACCCTCACCCCTCCCTCCTTGAAAAATTCATGTGTTCGCTACTGGTTGATCATATAATTATGAAGTTAAATTTGACTTTTAGGTAATTAATATTAATTAAATTGCACATATTAGGTGTTCAATGTAACAGTTATATAATTATCACTAAATTAGTATATAATGGAATTGCCCCAAATAATTTTTTAGCTTGGTTCACATAGCTTTCATGTTATTACGGAATTGAAAATTGGCTTAAAATGAACTATATATAGGAAAAATGCTTAGTAGAAGAATTCAAAAGTGGCTTATCATTCTTACATGCTTGAAAATTTTCATTCATACCTTGCACTACTATTATCTGCTGTAGTTTGTAAGTACTCGGTCTATCGATTTAGATAATTGTAAGTCTCGCTTTGGGAAACAGCAGAAGATATTCTTACTGATAACAAAATATGAAGGGAAATCCCTGTTAGATATTGTAAAGCACTCAACGTTCAAATATCGGATAGTGATAAAGAATATAATAAACAGCTAAGAAACTTCATGGGAATAAATAACTGGTCTTAGTATTGGAGAGAGAAACGTTTCCGAATTCATAAATATATGTGCAATCCTGGGACAATTTTCAATGAGATAGGTTATAAATAATAAATGATAGTTTAAGAGAGAGAAACAAAAAAAAACCCCGTTTTTATAGTCAATCGAAGTCCGTTAGTTAGAAATTATAGTTAGAAGGGGATGCCAGCTCAGGTGTCGTCATCGTCACTTGACCATGGTTCAAAATTACGAGGTCCGTCGCCAAAAGCCTTCGTGCAGCAGAACAGTGCGACGTTAATATTCACTCACTTACTCATTAGTTTTTAAAGACCATTGTACTCACGAGTGTAAAATAATCTCATAATACCCGTGATAGTAATCAATAAAATATTCACAATCAAGTAGATAATATATATAAAGATAATTGTTTTTAATATTTTTTGTTGTATTATAATAAAGGTTTTAAAAGAGAGCATTACAAAATAAAGTTATGTATAAGCATAATTCTCAGTTTCTTAATGACTGGGATGAGCTTTAAATTCTTGTGTGTATTCAAACTTCATAGAGAACGTGGATCTATTTTGCATACACGTTTGAAAATTTCTTTTTTTTCTCTTTTTCTTTCTTTTTTTGTGATTCGTGGAACACAGTTTGAAGACCACTTTCTACAGTATCTTTAGCTGAAGTAGTTTTTTTTTAGTATTTTGATGAAATTCTTCTCTACAATTTTCCCTAATTATTAATATCATTAGTTTCCGAAAATTTGTTCATTTATGCCGTCTGAAAACAATATTCACATGCTTTAGACAATTAAACTAAAATTTTGCAAAAAAAAATAAGTATTTGAAAATTAAGCTTATTTGTATTATATTATGGAAATAATAAAGCTTCCAATGATGTTGAAAGCTATTAATAAAATATTTACCGTAAAATCCGGTGTATATAACGCGCACCTATACTTTCAAGTTAAATTTTTAAGTGTATTCGCCGTATAGCGCTCACCCCTTTTTTAACACTCTTTTATAAGCTTCACTTGTATGTAACAGAATCTTTGAACTCAATTTTTACCCACTTTAAAAGGTTATATTAATTCCAAAATTTGCTCACTTATCCAGGACCGACGACAATACAATAATTTAATTATTTTGTGCTACTGTCCTGATCAGGATAATCAGGATTAACGATTTCCCATTTTCAGATCTCATCCCGCACCTAGCGACTAATTTCAGATCCCATTTCCAGATTTTGCTCCAGATTTGGAGACTAAAAGATTAAGTTACAGCTTAGTTCGATTAACTATAAAATGGTGTTTTAGTTTTTTTAAACTATAATTTATTATAAGAAGGAATTTATGTGCGTGTGCAATGCTGTTCTGTTTTGAAATCAATTTTGATCCCAAGATTTTGAAAAATTCGTATAATTTCAGATTTGTAACCCTTTAAATTTATTAGGTATGTCATTTCTTTTAAACAAACGGTATTCCAGTCTATGCAAAAGTCTAATTTTTTTAATACTCATCTCACATTTTTTTTAATACTTTTTATTTCTAAAGCTTTCATTTGTATACTCGCATATAACGTGCATCCGTAAATTTCTATCTTATTTTGGATGTTAAAAGAGTGCGCATTATACGCTGTATTTTACGGTCAATATCAAGACCCAAATTTTTTGTATGTAATTAGGAAATGGAGCTTTCACTTTTTGTGAAAGTAACTCTCCAAACATTAAAACCATTCAATGCTAAGGAAAGCCGCAAGTGGCTATATGGTTTAAAATTGCTTCTTTATTCTTTAGATTTATATAAAAATTAGTACTTAATATTGCCTAAAATTAAAAGAAAGTGTGGA